>JAJEJO010002564.1:0-173961 GCA_020662805.1 Glaucomys volans
GGAACCCCTGAGTAAAATTCCTGGGTTCAAGAAAGTCCAGATCATACAGGCACCCTGCCTTGGCTTACAGCCCTAAGTTCAATTGCAACCACCTGAAGATGGGTGCAACCTGTCATGCCCCAAACAACTTGACTTCCCCATTTTCATCCTGTTTTCTTGAAGAAGCTCCTCACTGAATCTCTTTGATGTGTCTCACTATAAATAAAGTATTTGCAGGGTTTTTCTCTTTGTCAGGATGAGACCCATCAGGTCTTCCACCTGTCAATGTTTGCTCTCTGTTTATTTCTTAATATTACTTTTCTAACTTTTATTTCCAGCCAGCCCACACCTCAGATGATTACTTACTCCCTCCCCACACAGGCCATGGGTGAGACTTCAAAGTGGTGAGTAAATTATCTCAATGAAGACTTCATTCTGCAGAAGGTCAGAGAAGCAATGAAAATGTAGCTTATTGTTTCTCATGAAAGGAGTTTATGCCTTAACACCCCACTTTTACAGTTGCCACTGGAGGGACTGCATCTTAAAATTCCTAGTTTCAGGATCAAAATATTATGCATACATGTCTCCCGAGTTCAATGGAAAAATAAATAATTTTAAACAGATGTGCAAACTCTTCCAAGGGTATTCCCCATAGGAGTTTTGGTCAGCTCCCATTTAATAACCCAAAAAGGATTTAATTGTACACTCTCCCAGTTTAATAAACTTGCACTCAGAAGCCAATAGTGAAGAAAAACTGTATTATCCAGGAGCCTGTGCCAGAAAGTTGAAGTTCACAAACTTTTCCTCTGGATTGTCTGTGACAAATCAAGGCCTACATATTATTCCTGGAAAGAGTTCATATACCAAATACCACAACTTTTATAACCCTCACCCCAGGCACTGTCTCCTCAACATAGCTCTGGAAGTTGATGGGGCTTTCACTTTCTTAACTGGCATTTAACAAAAGAAAAGAAGGAGGTGAACATAGAGTGGGTCCACTTCCAACATCTATCTTCTCAGGATCTCAGAAGGGAAAATGAAAAGTCCAGGCGTATGCCACAGATCATCTCCCTGGTTTAGTACAGAGAAAGTGGGAGGCAACACTCATGCTAAGGAGGATAGAAGGAACTGTGTGTTTCAACATTCCCTGCCACAATGCAGTTTGGACAATAAAATTTGGGAGACTTGTGAAAATTTCTCTTTGGAAAAAGTGGTAAGATCCTTCTTCTATACTAGACCAATCTAATAAGACTGGTAGAAAAAGGAGTCTTATCTAAATGTGTAGAAACGAACAAAAAGAATCAAGAAAATTGAAGAAACAGGAAAATATGTTTTTTAAAAAACAAGATAAAGTCCCTAGGAACTTACCTGCATGAAGTAGACATGTGCTATATTTTTTGGTAGGAGATTCAAAAACATTATCATAAGGGTGTTCAGTTAACTTTGAAAAAATTGAGAGAACTTCAATTCTCTCAATTGAAGAAATAGAAATTATTCAAAAGTACAAAAACTTCAACTTTTGATATTTTTTGTCCTGGTAAACCCATACTAGGTTGAAAGTACATTTAATACACCTGAAATATCAAACACTGAAGCTTATTAACTCAGTGCCCCCTACAGTAGTTGTTGTTTATCCTTGTAAACCAGGCTGATTGGAAGCGGGCTGACAATGTCTAGCATCATAACTGAATTCTGCAATGCATACCATTAGTCTGAGAAAATCTCAAAATTCAAAACATAATTAGTATCGAATTTTGTATTGCTTTCGCACCATTGTAAAGTCAAAAAATAGCAAGTTGAACCATCATAGGTCAGGGACCATACATACCAACCAGAAATTATGGAAAGCTAAAGATTATAACCAAATAGAAAAAATTCAATACAAAGTTTCAAGAACAGACTATATTGAGTGGAAAAGATCAACAATCTTGCAGAGAGATCCCTGGAAATTATCCAATATGACTAACAAGAAGAATAAAAGAATGAGGATAGCATACAAGACATTTGAGATATCATTAAGTTGAATAACACATGCATTAGCAGGGTACCAGAATTAGAAGGAAAGAAGTAGGATATATATATATATATATATATATATATATATATATATTTAGAAAAATTTAAAAATTTTCAATCCTGGAGAAGGAAATAGCAATTCAGATCTAAGAGATACTAAGGACACCAAATAAGATAAATTCAAACAGACACATGTTGAGACACATCATAGTAAATTTATCAAAAATTAAGAAGAATCTGAAATCAGCAATTGAAAAGCAAATTGTTATGTACAAGAGCACATTCACAAGATTGTCAGTGTAGTTTTCAGTAAAACTTTTCAGGCTAGAAGGGAGTGAAATGATGGATTCAAAACCTGGAAGGATAAACAACCTTCTGACAGGGAGATAATGACTTCCTCACAAACAAAAGCTGAGGGATTTGTCAATACTGGACTTGCCTTAGAAGAAAGGCTAAAAGGAGATCTTAAGTGGAAGGAAGAAGATGCTAATTAGTACTACCACAAAAACATATGAAAGTATTAAACTCACCAATCTAAGTAAGTATGTGGTTAACTGCAAAATGATCTCACAGGTAATAGTGTTTGGTAAATCAATTACATCTTTATTATAAAGGTTAAAAGAAAAAAAGTTAAGAACAATTAAAGCAACAAAAATGTGTTAAGTGATACAAATTATAAAAAGATGTGAATCGTGAAACAAAATGAACATGAAGGGAGAGAGTGAGCAAGTAGAGTTTGTTTACATGATTAAAATTATATTGTTATCAGCTTAAAATAGCCTGTTATAAGGAAAAGGTAATTAATGTGAGTGACAAAATCTGTAATAGATACACAAAAGATTGTATTTTTAAATCCTAAACATACTGCTATAGAACACCATCAAACCACAAAGGAAGAAAGCAACCAAACAACAAAAAAGCATGATTAAGTCTTTTACCTATCAATTATTAATATATACTTAATTTATAATCACATGGCACTGATTGAATGAATGAATTACAAAAGAAAAAAAGTCCCAACTAGATATTTTCTGCAAGAGACTTAACTATAAAGAAATTTCACAGAATGAAAGTGAAATTATAGAAAAATGAAACTATGAATCAAATGAGAACAAGGTTATTCTTATTTCAAACAAAATAAACATTAGGTCAAATATTGTTAAAATATATATAGATATAATAGCAAGAGGGTCAATACAATAAAAATATAAAAATTACAAATATTTATTTACCTTATATCATAGTACATAAACATATAAAGCAAACATTAAAAGATTTGAAGGAAGACAGACTGCAATACAATGATTGTTAGGAAACTTAGTGCTCAACTTTTAAATAGACAGACTGAGCTGGGGATATAGTTTACTGGTAGAGCACAAAATTACAACAGATCCACACCAAGGCACATTATAATGAAAATACCTCACATACAAAATAAAGATAAGATTTTAAAGGCTGTGAGAGAAAAGCATCAGATTATATATAAGGGGAAACCAATCTGGATATCAGCAGATTTCTCAGCCAAGATCCTAAAAGCAAGAAGGGCCTGGAACAACATATTCCAAGCACTGAAAGAAAATGGATGCCAACCAAGAATCTTATACCCAGCAAAACTAACCTTCAGATTTGATGATGAAATAAAATCCTTCCATGATAAACAAATGCTGAAAGAATTTACAAATTGAAAGCCTGTACTACAGACAATTCTCAATAAAATATTTCATGAGGAGGAAGTGAAAAACAAAAATACAAGTCAGCAAAGGGAGGAACTACCCTAAAGGAAAGCCAGTCAAAGGAGAAACCAAGTCAAGGTAAAAACCAAAAATAACCCAAAATAACCAGGAATACAAATGATATCACAATAATAACCCTGAATGTTAATGGCCTAAACTCATTAATCAAGACATAGACTGGCAGACTGGATTAAAAAGGAAGTCCCAACAAAATGCTGCCTTCAAGAGACTCATCTCATAAAAAAGGACATCCACAGACTAAAGGTGAAAGGATGGGGAAAAACACACCATGCACATGGAGTCTGTAAAGAAGCAGGGGTCTCCATCCTCATATCAGATAAAGTAGACTTCAAACCTAAGTTAGTCACAAGGGATAAAGAAGGACATTTCATACTGATTCAGGGAACCACAAACCAGCAAGACATAACGATTTTAAATATTTATGCCCTAAACAATGGAGCATCTACCTACATCAAATGAACCCTTCTCAATTTTAAGAATAAAATAGACCAAAACACAATAGTGGATGACTTTAACATACCACTCTCACCACTGGATAGATCCTCCAAACAAAAACTGAGCAAGGAAAATAAATAATACAATCAATGATATGGACTTAACAGACATGTATAGAGTATTTCATCCATCATCAAGTGAATACACTTTCTTCTCAGTAGCTCATGGATTCTTCTACAAAATAAACCATATATTATGCACAAAGAAGTCATTAATACAAAAAAATAGAGATACTACCATGTATTCTATCAGACCATAATGGAATGCAATTAGAAATTAATGATAAATTAAAATAAAAACTTCTCCTACACCTGGAGACTAAATAATATGCTATTGAATGATGCAATGATAACAGAAGACATCAAAGAGGAAATAAAAAAAATTCCTAGAAGTAAATGAGAACAATGACACAACATATCCAAACCTCTGGGACACTCTGAAAGAAGTACTAAGAGGAAAGTTCATTGCATTGAGCTCATACATTAAAAAAATAAAAGTCAATAACTAAATGACCTAACATTACATCTCAAAACTCTAGAAAAAGAAGAACAGATCAACACCAAAAGTCATAGAAAATAGGAAATACTTAAAATCAGTACTGAAATCAATGAAATTGAAACAAGAGAAACAATTCAAAAAATTGACAAAACAAAATGCTGGTTCTTTGAAAAAGTAAACCCTTAGCCACACTAACTAAGAGAAGAGAAAAAACTCAAATTACTAGAATTTGTGATAAAAATGGAAAATTCACAACAGACACCACTGAAATACTTAACATAATTAGAAGCTACTTTAACAATCTATACTCCAAGAAAATAGAAAATATGAAAGACATTGACAAACTCTTAGAGACATATGATCCCCCCAAACTGAATCAGGAAGACATATACAACTTTAACAGATCAATTTCAAGCACTGAAATAGAAGAAGCCATCAAAAGCCTACCAACGAAGAAAAACCCAGGACCAGATGGATTCTCAGCCGAATTCTACAAGACCTTTAAAGAAGAACTAATACCAATACTCCTCAAAGTACTCCAGGAAATAGAAAAGGAGGGAACCCTTCCATCTCATTCTATGAAGCTAGTATTACTCTGATACCAAAACCAGACAAAGATACATCAAGGAAAGAAAACTTGAGACCAATATCCCAGATGAGCATAGATTCAAAAATCCTTAATAAAATTCTGACAAATTGCATACAAAAACATATTAAAAAGATAGTGCACCATGATCAAGTGGGGTTTATCCCAGGGATGCAAGGTTGTTTCAACTTATGGAAATCAATAAATGCAATTCATCACATCAACAGACTTAAAGTTAAGAATCATATGATTATTTCAATAGATGCTGAGAAAGTGTTTGATAAAATATAGTACCCCTTCATGCTTAAAACACTAGAAAAAATAGGGATGGTTGGGACATACCTCAACATTGTAAAGGCTATCTATGCTAAGCCCACAGCCAACATCAGTGTAAATGGAGAAAAACTGAAAGCAATCCCTCTAAAAACTGGAACCAGGGATGCCCTCTTTCACCACGTCTATTCAACATTGTGCTTGAAACACTAGCCAGAGCAAATAGACAGACCAAAGAAATTAAAGGAATATGAATAGGAAAAGAAGAACTAAAGCTGTCACTGTTTGCCAATAACATGATTCTATATTTAGAGGACCCAAAAAACTCCACTAGAAAACTTCTAGAACTAATAAATGAACTCAGCAAAGTGACCAGATATAAAATCAATATGCATAAATCTAATGCATTTTTTTTCATAAGGGATGAATCCTCTGAAAGAGAAATTAGGAAAATCACTCCATTCACAATAGCCTCAAAAAAAAAAATAAAATACTTGAGAATCAATCTAACAAAAGAGGTGAAAGAACTCTACAATGAAAACTACAGGACACTAAAGAAAAAAATTGAAGAAAACCTTGGAAGATGGAAAGATTATCCATGTTCGTGGATAGGCAGAATTAATATTGTCAAAATGGCCAGTCTATCAAAGGTACTATACAGATTTAATGCAATTCCAATTAAAATTCCAATGATATTCCTCATAGAAATAGAGAAGGTAATCATGAACTTCACCTGGAAGAATAAGTGACCTTGAATAGCCAAAACAATCCTGAGCAGAAAGAGCAGAAAAAGTGAAGCAGAAGGTTGGAGAAAAGACAGCCTGTTCAACAAATGGTGCTGGGAAAACTGGAAATCCATATGCAGTAAAATGAAATGAAACCTCTATCTCTCACCCTGCACAAAACTCAACTCAGAATGGATCAAGGACTTAGGAATTAGACCAGAGACTCTGCACCAAATATAGGACAAAGTAGGCCCAAATCTTCATCATGTTGGATTAGGACCAGGCTTCCTTAACAAGACTCCCAAAGCACGAGGAATTAAAACAAGAATCGTAAATGGGATGGACTCAAACTAAAAAGCTTATTCTCAGCAAGCGATGCAATCAATAATGTGAAAAGACAGCCTACAGAGTGGGAGAAAATTTTTACCATACACACTTCACTTCAAGCACTAATTTCCAAAATTTATAAAGAACTTACAAAACTTTACACTAAAAATACAAAGAACCCAATCGATAAATGGTTCAAGGATCTGGACAGACACTTTACAGAAGAGGATGAACAGGCGATCAATAAATGTATGAAAAAGTGTTCAACATCTCTAGTAATCAGAGAAATACAAATTGAAACAACTCTAAGATTTCATCTTACCCTGATTAGAATGGTATCATCAAGAACACAAAGAAAAATAGATGCTGGCATGGATGTGGGGAAAAAGGCACACTTTTACATTGCTGGTGGAGTTGCAAATTGGTACAATCACTCTAGAAAGCAGTGTGGAGATTCCTCAGAAAACTTGGAATGGACCCACCTTTAGACCCAGTTATCCCACTCCTTGATTTATACCCAGATGACTTAAAATTAACATACTACAGTAACACAGCCACATCAATGTTTATAGCAACTCAATTCACTATAGTTAGACAATGGAACCAACCTAGATGCCCTTGAACAGATGAATGGATAAAGAAGATGTGGTATATATACACAATGGAATATTACTCAGTCATGAAGAAGAATAATATTATGACATTTGCAGATAAATGGATGGAATTGGAGATTATCATGCTAAGTGAAATAAGCCAATACCCCAAAACAAAGGCCAAATGTTTTCCCTGATAAGCGGATGATAATATAGAATCTGGTTGGGGGGGTAGGGGTGAGAGAGGGGTGGAGGACCTTAAGATTTTTAGAGGGGAAATGAGAGGGGGGGGGAGTTGGGGGTAGGAAAAATGGTGGAATGAGACAGACATCATTATTAAATGAAGTCTGTAAAAAAAAATAAAAATAAAAAAGATGTTTCATTATTGTGATTAATCACAACTGCTGACAGTACCATTGCACAACCAAATCATCATTCTAGAAAGAAACAAAATCAGTAACTCCATTTGCTAGGTTTGGTGAAGATGTTTAAGTATTGTGAAATTCAAATTAAATTACTTCCATATGGCCTTAAACTGCTGAAGATCTTGGTCTAACAGAGTGTTTTTCTATTTTTAATGCAAGCACATGTTTGGACTTGTCAACTATATGAAATAAAACTGGCTTTTAAGGGCAAAACCACTATCATCAATGCTGTTCCTGAATCCATTCTTTCTCCATGATTTTGGCTGAGTGATTCTTTTCCTATTTGGAAACCATATATTTTTTTAGTAAACATGGTCTCATGATTTTCTCCATAACTCCTGATCTTGGTCTAAAGACTGGATGGTGTTGTCAAACTTAAGTGTTCTATTTCCATTCTCAATCTAATCTTTACTAGTAAACTTGGTTTATAGCATAATTTAATTTACTCTGATACACAAATCAAGTTGGAGTTGTTAAACATCCTTCTATTTCAAGAGGTCTAAAGTTATTTTGTTTCAAATAGAAATTCAACCTTTAAAAAAAAAGAATACAATATTTGGAAAGGCAAACATGTCTCATAGTTTCTACTAGGCTTCTGAACACTTACTGTTCTCCTTTAAAAAAAAATTAAAATTTGAGTACTTGGTAGAATATCAAAATAGAAGAAATACTAGTAAGTTTTATCCATCCAATTATACATAATCATCTTCCAGATAACATGAATTACATATATATATAAAATAAAAACATTGTATAATTATATATACTAATTATTAATTTCTTCAACTTATGCAATAGTACACTGATTTATAATTGGTTTTCCTGTGGTTTCACCTTGTATTTTCTAAAATTAATTTAAGTCTTGGCAACAAATATTCAGTTGGTTATTTTCATTTGCACAATATATTTCACACACAATTACATATTTTTGTGTATTTTTTTTAAAGGAAAGTCCTAACAATTAAAAAATAGAAAAGAAAAACCTAACAACAAAGAGTAAATGTTTCCATGGTGAAAAACTTTGGAATCAATTAGTGCTTAATTCTGAATTCAGAACAATCTAGAAGAGTTACTGTGACTCATATCACTTGACAAAATGCTGTAACTGACTATCCAATCTCTAACAATAGTTTAAGGCTCAAACACTGTATTGTATGAGGACCTTCTTCATTTCCTCATTCCACAATGAAGGAGCTCATCTTTTGCTTAACTATTAATTGACAAATCTTTATTTTCTATGTAAATATTGCAATGACAAAATTAATAGTGCATCTATTGGATATCTGTTCTAAGTACCTTAGACATATGAATTCGTGTAATGTCCAATAAACTTCATGGAGTTGGTAAAATTAGCTTCTTTTATAAATAAGGATACTGGGTTCAGAAAGATTAAGAGTCTTACTCATATCACTAAAGAGTGTCATAATCCATATGTAACTATATATTTTTAAACATTTCCTCAAGCACTGTGGATCTTTCAAAATAAATATGCTCTTAGTATCTGTCGTGGATTGAAATGTCTCCCTTGAAAGATATGCTTGAAGTTCTCAATTGAGGGTCTTTGCAGATGTAATTAAGTGTAGAGTTTATGCTCAGTTAGGGTGTGTTTTAAACTAACATAACTTAAGCTTTTAAAAGAAGCTTTGAAAGCATGTAGTCATACAGAGATCAAGGCAGAGATTAGAGTGATGTGTCTATAAACCAAGAATTATTAGTAACCAGAAGAAGGAAGGAAGGGCAAGGAAACTTTCTTCTCTAGAAACTTCAGAGGAATCATAGCTCTCTTAAATTCAGTTTATTTATTTATTTATTTATTTATTTATTTATTTTTGCCTTGAAAACTTAGAGAATTAAATTTCTGTTGTTTCAAATCATGCAGTTTGTGGCACTTTGTTATAATAGCCCTAGGAAAATAATAATGCATCTTAGAGTCTTTAATAAATTAGCTTATGATTAAAAATCATTTTAGAACAGAAGCTTTCAATTTTTGCTTTTGTAGGTTAAATTAACTGGAACATTAATATGTAAGCTAACAAACACAGACGGCTTCTCATGAATCTTCTATCTGACCACCGTGGTGCCCAAAGGGGGCAGACAGATGTGAGTGGTGGGAGTATGAGGGTAAAGGAATGATTCTATAAAATGGGCCCACTGTGCTGACCCCAACATGCTTTCCCTTTAACAAGCAATTTTCCTGCAGCCCCGACTGGCTTAACCAAACAGGATACTCCATATTCCTCAGCATACTACCTGTTACCGGCAGGAGAGATGTAGTCCAGAATCTCAATAGGAAGAACACAAGGTACCCTGAAGGTGGTGGAGGGTGACTTATGTGACTCTTACACAGACCAGATACCAGAACCAGGGAAATTGGAAACTTTCCTGGGACCCCCAATAAAATTGGAGGGTAGAAAGGGCACTTCATCCCTGTCTTCTCTTAGAGGACCGGCTCTCTCTCCCTTCAAACTGTCTCCCTTTCCCTTGTCCTATCCCTTTAATAAACTCATGTCTGAGTGACATGGCTAAAATCTTTATGGCCTGATCACAAGAATCTAGACTTGAAGTTTTGCGGAAGGCCTGTGCTCTGCAACGATACCATTCTGAATCCTAAGGCTCCTGGTACACACTTGCAAAAAGTACCTAATTTCATTTATGCTCATTTGATTGATGTGGACACCAAAGTTTGAAGAATTTTTTCCCCTTATTTAAGATCACTTGACTAGGTGGTGGCAGATCACTCTCATTGAAGTACATATTGTTGTTTTATTACTTTGTTATATTAATTTTTTCACTATATTGGGATTCAATTTCAAGACTCTCATTTAAAAAATAGCTTGTATTGATTTTCTTATAAAATAATACATTTCTTCTCATGAAAATTGATTAAATCAAAGCAGTAAAACAAAGAAATGAGAAGTCTATAATTAACACTCTCTAACAAAGTTCTAAATAGATAACCACGAGGGCCAGATTATCCCTGGGATCTCGTTGCCTAGCCAGGAAGAAATCTAACACTCGAAGTAAACTCGACCCAGTCCCCAGGAAATGTTTTCGCTCACAGTGCTTTCCCCCTCATAATCTATGATACCTTGAAAGTCTCTTTCGATAGTTGATTTCATCACACAATTAACTTGCATTCCTCAGCCACCAAGCCTCATTTACCATCCTTTCCCCCTGACAGCTCAAATACCTCTTTTCACCATGAACCTTGCCCTTTTTTCTCTACTTCTTACCCTGTATACTGTCTCCCATTCCTAGATTGTTTTTTAAACATCCAAGAAACTTTCTCAAAGTAAAAAAGAAATTTACACAGAATGTGGAAATAATGTAAATAGATATATTTTATGTGAACCTTTCATTTACACTTCCAAACACATACATATCAGTTTGAATCATATTACAGTAAGAAACATTCTGCACCATCACTGTGGTCTCCTAAAAGTTTATTTTGCTATTCTTTTAAACTATCTTTGTATAACTTTGAAATAAAGAATTGAAATAAAGCATGATAACTTAATTTATATGAAGAATTAAGCAGAGACATTTATGATAAAAATATTTTAAAAATATGTTCACCTGAAATCCCATTTGCTCCAGAGGCTGAGGTAGGAGGATTGTGAGTTTGAAACCTGCCTCAGTAATGGCGAGGTGCTAAGCAACTCAGCTAGACTCTTTCTCTAAATACAATATAAAATAGGGCTGGGGTTGTGGCTTAGGGGTTGAGTGCCCCTGAGTTTAATCTCTGGTACCCACCGAAAAATATGTTCATTACAATTTAAATGAATAAACTTCACATACATTATTGTTAAAATTCTAAAGCATACAAGAGTGAGTAATTGAGACTCCTGTCTTCATTTCAGATTGTGAAGAATTAAAGGTGTTTCACACTCATATTTACAATAAAAACAAACAAAAAACACACCAGCAAACTTAAATATATATCTCATTTTTAGCCTTTTATAAAACTAAGTAAACAGAGTTACCAATGACTACAAAATCTTATAAAAGACATTGACCTTCATGCAGAGGAAAAACCAGCAAAGGGGAGAGGAGATGTGAGAGGGGTTCACCTCGTGTAGACCTAAATGGGTGTTTCCAGTGAGGTTCAGTGTGCATAACTGAGAATCTGTTAAAGGCTGCATTTGGGCTATTGAAAGACTGTGAGAAACCTGGAGCTCACAGATACAGGGGAATCCATATCCCACTGAAAGTTTTTATTGACTAGCCTCATTTAATATCCAAAGCCACAGAAAATATCCAAAGCAGCCCTAAAAAATCCCATAATCTTGCTGACCTGGAGGAGGGGAACAGCGATGATAAGGAGGAGGGGACAGGAAACCCCATCTGGGTCATTTTCCTCTACATCCTCTATGGAACAAAAGCACAAATCTGTGACAGAGTGGGAAGAATACACCACAGCCCTTCTGTCATGAGAGAAAATTTATTGCCTCTATGGGAAGGAAATAAGGAGAAAATATTTGTTCCTTTGGAGGTAGAGAACTGTGCAGTGGCCTTAGAACTAAGGTAAAGGAGGGGAAATAAGAAAACATCCCCAAACCCAGGATAGCATGACCGTCTAAAAGTAAATCTTGATCAAACCACCACAGAATATGTATGAGACAGCTGCTGAGCTGCTGAGTAACAGTTCATAGTTGAAAACTACAGAGATGGGCAAGTGCCCGGGAAGAGATGCTCTCTGAGGCACAGTGCAGATGAAACCCCGAGACTCAGGGTCAAGCTGCCCTCGCCACAGCCAGCTAGTCCACACACTGGACCTGTGACACGGCCACAGGCATTGCTGTCCTCTTGTGCACTGAAGGTAGCATTGCAACGACATTCTTCACCCCAGTCCAGCTTCTAAATAGATGATTCAAACCCCTGCACCAAAGGCATACTGAGGGAAAGAGAGGTGTAACCATTTCTAAGCATAAAAATGTGTAATTACTTCAGTCTCTTCTGTCCTACATAGGATGAACAGCTTTCACCAAAAACTACAAGGCAGACAAAAATGTATGAGGAAGCACATTCCTGAGAGACAAAGTACTAATCAAAGCCAGATTTTAAATGTCACAGATATAAAAACTCATGCTAGGTAATTTAAAAGAGCTGCAGCTAATATATGAAAAGATCAAATGAAGAATGTGGATGATATGCAGGATTAAATTGAAATTTTCATAGAAAAATGGAAACGAAAAGAATCAAATGGAAATGCTAGAATTTACAAACACAGAAGCAGAAAGATAAAGAATGTCTTTGACATACCTGAAGGAACAATCTGTGAATTAGGAAAGAGGTCAGTAGAAATCATAGAATTTGAAACAGAAAAATAAAATACAAAATACCCAACAGTTTTGTGAAAACATCATATGATCTAACTTGTGCAAAATTAGAATCACGATAAGAAAAGAGGAAATAGGGCAGAAGAAATAGGAAATAATGACAGTGAATTTTCCAGAATCAGCGGCAAATAGCAAATTACATATATACAAAACTCAGAAAACTATGATTATCATATTTTAAAAAATAGTCATATTATATGCAAACTTTTGAAAACCTAAGAGAAAGAAATCATGAAGACAAAGAGGACAAATAGAAACATTACCTACAGATAAACAAATATATGAATTACAACAGACTCCTTTTCTTAATGAATCTAACACAATATGTGCAAGTACTACAAAGTGAAAACAAAAAAGTTCCATTAATTTTTTTTTACAACACCATGAGGCTTCTCTGAAGTCAAAAATTGTCAATGTGAACTTCCTGTTTTCAAAACATCTAAGAATTTAAAATATTTTTCTCGGCTTAAATCTTCTCATCTGTTGCATAACAGGTGAGAGAAAAAGAGGACCTCAGACATATTTTATTGACACTGTATGAACTGGCAAGAGAGAAATGGCCTGCTGGCCATAAGTGACTTCCAAATCCATGAGCAAATTCAATGATAATTATTGTTTTGAAACATTGTTTTGTGTTACTTTGTTTCAAAGTAAATGAAAAGTGAATTCATTTGAAACATCTTCTACTTACTGCATTTGGATACATCATCTTTTTTTCCAATTAATTTATTACTCTTAAATCTTAAATTCCTTTCAATGAAGTTCATTCTGCATTTTATTCTTATATGATCTGTATGTATCGCAAAGCCTTCAGTTTCATCAACAGCTACATTTGACAAAACTTTTTTTTCTCATGTATTTGATTTAGTTGCTTATTGTTATGGTTTAGATGTGAGGTGTCCCCCAAAACCTCATGTGCGAGACAATACAGTAAGGTTCAAAGAAGGGATGATTGGGTTCTAAGAGTCTTAACCCAATCAATGCATTAATCCTCTGACAGGGATTAACTGAGTGGTAACTGAAGTGGTAGGGTGTGGCTGGAGGAGGTGGGAATAGGAGCAAGTGTTTGGAGTATATTTTGTATCTGGCAAGTGGAGACCTCTCTCTCTAATTCCTGATCATCATCTGATCTGGTTCCCTGTGCCATAGTCTTGCCTTACTTCGTGCCCCAAGGAAAGGAACTGGCCTCCTATGGATTAACACCTCTGAAATTGTAAGCCATCAAATCAACTTTTCTTCCCTAAAATTGTTCTGGTCAGATCTTTTAGCCACAGCAGCAAAAAAGCTTACTAAAACACTTACTATAAGGGGAAAAGCTCTTGCATGAGCCATCGTTCTGAAGACATTCATTTAAGCAAATTTCCTGCTCACCTTTATTGTCTTTTGCAAGAAGAGATTTGAGCCTCAATGTTCCAGTCAATGCTGTTTTCTCTCTCATACAGCAGGAAATGCTCTACTCAAATGTTTACATGACTGTAAGCTAATATTTCCATTCTAAGGTTATCCTTTTCCCCAAATGCTTAGATAAGATTGGTAGCATCTACCTATATCAAGTCATAAGGACATTGCAGCCCAGATTATCAAATTTTATTTTCAGCCTTACCATTGATTCACTATAAGACATTGTGGAAATTGCTTAAATTTGTAGGTCATGATATCTGCACTTACAGGACATCTGAGAAATATGTCCTTCATTTATGTTGTCTGTTTATTCAATGACTATTAACCTCTTTAAACATTTGATAACTACTTTTATAAATGCCTGAAGACTGACACCAGTGACTTGTTATCTGAAAAACTAAAGCAGAAGTAAGCATCCAAGCAAAAAATTCAGTATTTTTTAAAGTATCGCTTGCATTTGGAAGTGTTTGAGGGGTAATTCATAAAAGTAGAATTTTTTTTTTTTTGATACTGAGAATTAAACCCATGGCTTCAAGAATGCTAGAAGTGCTTTACCATGGGGTTGCACCCATAGCTCCCAAACGTGAATTTTAAACAGTTCATCTCCTTTCACCTCTACGATTTTTACATCCCCCAGAATATTCTATCTTTATTAATTTTTTTCCCCTCCCTGGCTCTACCCTGCCTTCTGATATCAAAAATTACAGGCAGAATGGGAAAGAAAAGTACTGAAGCAAGAGTTTCAGGAAATGGTTGTAATTTGCCCTGTAAAAGCTTTGTGTCATGTATATTTAGTCAAGTCTAAGTGAATTAAAATAGGAAACATAATTCTTAACATTTCCTATCATTCTCCATGATCCTAGTGACAGAAGATACACGGCAAGACTCCAGAAATATCTCACTGTTTTAATTTAGTTATTTTATCAACCCACTTCTTAGACAATTTATTAGTTATGCAATTTTTAAGATTATGCTATCTGAGACCCGTGACTGTGTCAGATAACCTGAACTTGATTATTTCCAACAAATTCTATACTAAAATTTTAAATGAACATAAAACATTAAATATCTATACATGTATTCTCCATCAATGATTGTAAGTATAGAGTTCTTTAAAATCCTGTAGAATCTTATAGTTTTTTAAAAAAATAATGCCTTGTGGATATACATAAAGCTAAGATTCATTGTGGAATATTCACATACATACATAGGAAAATTAGGTCAGATTCATTCAACTATTCTTTCCAGAAAAAGCAATAGAGGGAAAGGAAAGGAGGAATGGAGGAGAGGAGGAAAAGGGAAATACTGGGGACTGAATTAAAGCAGATTATATTCTATATTTTTATTATGTCAAAATGAATGTTAATGTTATGTAAAACTAACAAAACTAAATTTAAAATTCATAAAATCATTAACAACCTACATATCAACCAAATGTGAATTGATAATTAAGTTTTGTTACTCAGACACAATAAAATAAAGTCACCCATTAACTGTGATTACGTAAGTACAGACACATTGACCTGAAAGAATATTTATGGCATATAAACTAAAAAAATTAACAATTTAAAAACAATGATGAATTGTACCTTTCAATGATAGAATGAGACTAGCTCAATCTACAATCCTCATTTTTTTCTTTTTTTTTAAATTTAATTTATTTTGATTCATTGTACACCAATGGAGTACAGCTGTTGTTTCTTTGGTTGTACACAAAGTAGAGTCACACCATTTATGTAATCATACACGTACATAGGGTAATGATGTTTGTCTCATTCTGTTATTTATCTTTCCCTCTATCCCATCCCCACCCCTCTTTTTCCTGTATGCAATCCATCTTTCCTCCATTCTTGCTTCCCTCCCACCCCACATTATGTATTATCATCCACTTATCAGAGAGATCGTTCGGCCTCTGGTTTTTCGGGATTGCCTTATCTCACGTAGCATGATATTCTCCAACTGCATCCATTTACCTGTAAATGCCATAATTATTTTCTTCTTTATGGTTGAGTAATATTCCATTGTGTATGTATACCACAGTTTTTTATCCATTCATCTATTGAAGGGCATCTAGGTTGGTTCCACAATCTAGCTATTGTGAATTGAGCAGCTATGAACATGGATATGGCTGCATCACCAGGGGCACCAGGAGCACTCAGCCATGAGTCACACCCCCAGGCCTATTTTGTATTTTATTTAGAGACAGGGTCTCACTGAGTTGCTTAGGGCCTCACTAAGTTGCTGAGGCTGGCTTTGAACTCGCGATCCTCTTGCCTTGGCCTCCCGAGTTGCTGGGATTACAGGCGTATGCCACCATGCCTGGCTTGTAGTATGCTGATTTTAAATCCTTCAGGTATAGGCCAAGGAGTGGAATAGCTGGGTCAAATTGTGGTTCCATTCCAAGTTTTCTAAGGAATCTCCACACTGCTTTCCAGAGTGGCTGCACTAATTTGCAACCCCACCAGCAATGTATGAGTGTACCTTTTTCCCCATATCCTTGCCAACACCTATTGTTGATTGTATTCTTGACAATAGACATTCTAATTGGAGTGAGATGAAATCTTAAGGTAGTTTTGATTTGCATTTCTCTTATTACTAGGGATGCTGAACATTTTTTCATATATCTGTTGATTGCTCATAGATCTTCTTCTGTGAAGTGTCTGCTCATTCCTTTAGCCCATTATCAGTTAGAGCGAAGAAGGGGGTATCAAAATACCAGACATTCTACTATATCACAGAGCAATAGTAACAAAACCGGCATGGTATTGGCACCAAAATAGACAGACGGATCAAAGGTACAGAATAGAGAACACAGAGACAAACCTACATAAATACAGTTATCTCATACTAGAAAAGTTGCCAAAAACATACAATGGAGAAAAGATAGCCTCTTCAACAAATGGTGTGGGGAAAACTGGAAATCCATATGCAGCAAAATGAAACTAAACCCCTATCTCTCACCCTGCACAAAACTCAACTCAAAATGGATCAAGGACCTAGGAATTAGACCAGAGACTCTGCACCTAATAGACGAAAAAGTAGATCCAAATCTTCGTCATGTCGGCTTTGGACCAGACTTGCTTAAAATGACTACCATCGCACAAGAAATAAAGGCATGAATCAATAATTGGGATAGATTCAAACTAAAAAGCTTTTTCTCAGCAAAGGAAACAATCAACAATGTGAAGAGAGAGCCTACAGAGTGGGAGAAATCTTTGCCACACACACTTCAAATAGAGTACTAATCTCCAGAATCTATAAAAAACTCAAAAAACTTTATACCAAGAGTACCAATAATCCAATTCTCATTTGAAAATTAATGTATGTGAAAGAGACATTGGACAATACATATCAAATGATGGTGGTATCTGAGAGAAATGCTTGAGAAACTAACTGCAAAGGGTGTGGTAAAACTTTTATCAGGGTCTACTATTCTCAATTGCTATATCTTGATTCCTACAGGAGAAAAGCCATTTGTGCAGCTGGTGACTACGATAAATAATTCAACACAAAATCAAACTTTTAAAAATTGTGAATGCAAACCTGAATATCAGCAAAAGCAATGTGTGTGCAATTTTGAACATAGTAAGAATTTTAAGAAACATTAGCAGCTGAAAAAATCTATCAGTGTCAGCATACCAATGAACCAGTATTTAAATATAACCAAGAAGTGATGGAAAATACAGTCTTACACAGCAGGTTGAACAGGAAGATCCAGGGAGCTATGGGCACCAGAAAAGACATTCCATTGAGGCAAAAAATGGAGAGGCCTTCTTGAAACATGTGGGAGAAACCCATTAAAGAGATTTCATGTGAAGTATGAAGATCATAAGTTGAGATGAAGTGTGTTTCAGAAACCTGATAGAAGTCTCTAAAGACATTCAAATATGAACATTATCTTAAGTAATATGTGAAAACTCAGGGTGTGATAGAACCTTCACAACCACATTTAATCTTCAGAAACACATAGTCTTTCTTTTCATGAGGAAAACTACCCATTTATTTGTGAACATGCAGCTTATCCCAAAAGTTTGCAATGAAGCAATGTGTCAGTTGTCATACATTAGGTAGGATCCTTACACACATGAAATAATCAAATTAAACTAATCTTGTAAAAAATAAATTTAGCCTCTCATCACATTGTAAAAGTCCCTCCTAAAAAGAAACAAGAGCAGGGATCCACTTTGCTAAAAACAGAGATTTACTGTACTGTCTTAAAGCCTAGGTGATCTCTATAGTTGCAATACTTAACCTTGGCCAAATATCAGCTTGCTTTGTTTAAAAGACCAGAGATTGATTTCATTATATTCTCTCAGAAGCACAGTTTTTGTTTGTTTCTGAAACTGAGTCTTTCGTAGTAGCCCAACTCCTGAGCTCAAGTGACTGTCACAGGCTACAGAGTGTGGTTTTAAAGGCTCAAGTCAAGCCTGAACGAGAAACACATGTTTTTTTGTTTTTCTTTTTTTTCCTGTTTTTTACTAAAACTACTAATGCAGAAAGAAAATAAAACTTCTCAAAGGAAACTTTCAGAGATGCAAAAAAAAGCCTGAAATTTTGATTAAATATTAAAATATTCCATAAGATTTGATATTGTAGAAAAGATAAATAAATTTTTACACATAGCAATTAAAAATATCCAATAAGAAACACAAAGAGAAACAAAAGACTAAAAAAATACAAACAGTGACTGTGGAACAACAGCACATAAATGTATGTGAATTTAGGTGATTAATAAATTCTTAATAAATAATGGCTGAATTTGATCCAAGAAGCTCAAAGAACTTTAAGCAAAAGATTTATGGGGGGCGGGGGACACCAAGGCAAATCATTAATAAACATACTAAAATGAGGATAAAGAAAAAAAAAAGGCAAAAGCTACTATAGATTACAGTGACAGAAAACAAGGAAAAAAAGATCTCTTATCAGGAACAACAAGGCAATCCCTTCAAGGTACAGAATGAAAAAAAAATTACAATGAAATTCCGTGTCCAGTAAAAGTACATTTTTTATTTAAAGACAAAATACATTTTTCCATATATACATTGCTGAAAGAATTTATTTCCAACAGATCAACACTACCAGAAATGTGTAAGGAAGTCATTTAGACAGATCAGAATAATATGAGATGGCATTCTGGATGCACAGGAAGAGATTTAAAAACAAAGGAGAAACTGAAACTACCTAATTTTATGTAGTTTTCTCATTTTATGAAATTATTTAAAGTATTGTCCATTGTCAGCTAGGTGTAGTGGCATGTGCTTGTATCCAAGCTTCTTGGGAGGTTGAAACAGGATTGCTTAAGCCTTGGAGTTTGATACAGGCCTGGGAAAAGTAATAAGTTCCTATCTTTCAAAAAATTAAATAAATTAACCAATTACTTTAAAAATCAATTTTTAAACCAAAAAAAAATCTGTGGATCCATCATGAGTTTTAAATTTATGCTACAATAAAATAAAATCAACATCTTTGCCTATATTAGTTATGAACAACAGGAATTTTAAGTGTATATAAATATGTGTGGATATGTATTTATACATATTTACTTGTATTTTAGTAACACCATCAAAATTGAATACAAATAAATCTGAAAAATGACTTGAAAGTTCTATACACTATAAACTATATTCCCTCAAAAGCACATTTTTTGTGTCAGAGAGAAATTTGAAAAAAAAATAAATGGAGGGTTGTATTTATAGTTTTATTTAGATATTGATTTTTTCCAGATTCATCTATAAATGAATTGCAACATTATACAATTAATAGTTAATGATATAAAGCTAATTTTAAAATTCTTGTGAAAATGACAAGGAAATTGAGTAATCAGAACCAAAGAAAAAATTTAGTCTGATTTTGACACTTATTCTAATAATTTTTTAAAATGAAGAGAATACTATTGTTATCTAAATAGAAAATTCTAAGCAATACAAAAAGAGTTTTGAATAGAAAATGCTCTATTGATTTTTGACTAAGTTGCAATTGCAAATTAGTGGTAAAAGAATAGTTTTTACAAAAATTACTGCCACATATTTATATAGTCATATGAGAAAGATAAACATCTCAAAATTTCAACATCCACAAAAATAATTTGAAATGTTTTATAGTCTCAAAATTAATAACTAAAATTTTGAATAAATCAGAGGAGAAAATATTTGTGACCCTTGGTTTTATTTTTATGCAAGACGTAATTAAGTTAAATTCTATAATTTATTTAAATTGAGTATATTTCTATTGATTAAAAATGAATACATTGAAAAGAATAAAATTGATAATTTGGATCTCATCAAATCTAAGAAGTCTCCTTGTCAAAAGATATTGTTAAGATTAAAAAGACAAGTTTAAAAGCTGGAAAAATATGCAAATCACATACCTGAGTAAGAAGTATTCATATCAAAATATTAGACTTTAAATTTCTATGATAGGAAACAAAAAATCCAAGTGAAGATGGTCAAGTAAAAATGGGAAATAACACATAATTAATGCTCATTCCAAAATCAGTAAATATTAGTGTATTTAGTTCTAACACCAAAATATCAACTAATATTGTACTTATGGAAACATACTCAGATACACACACACAGACACACAAACCTGTTGGCTGTATAAATAAAAATGCAATGATCAGAGAGAACTAGATTGTACAAATCTCATTTCTCTATCTTTGCAATTTCACCTGCTTCTTTCTTATTCCTCATAACTTTCTACATCCCCAGCCCCCTACTTTCCCCTTGGTAAAGTTAACCAGATAACAAAAGTGATGCTTGGGAATTGTATTACACATTTCAGTAGAAAAAAAAAAAAAAGAAGAAAGAAAAAGGTAGTTACAGAAAATCACAGGAACATGTATTAGATATATATTCCTTAGATTATTTTTAAAAGTTTTAATATGATAGATATAAGAACCCCTGAAGATAAGAACTAAATTTTTTAAACTATAGTATTTTGACTTATTTTATAATTATTAATAAGATTTCTAGCTAGCTTTGATAAAACTACTCTTCTCCCTGAGTATTGATATATATTAGCATTTAGATCTTATCTTCCTAGTAGAAATGAGATTGACAGACAGAACCCCCAGTCCTAGAAATAAGTAATTAACATGTGTTCTCTCCAATATCCAACAGTAGACACTAATTCTAAACTTTTTATGTTCTTCTTTTCCGTTTCTAATATATTTGTTTCTCACATAAAGATACATTTTTAATTTATAAAAGTTAAAGAACTTTTTATGCTTAAAAAATGTTTTATTGGTGCTTTTTAGTTATGCATAATAACAATAATCCTTTTGACATAATTATGCATGCATGAAATATATTTTGGTCTAATTCAGAACCCAGTACCTTTTCTTCCACTTACCTCTCCCCATCCCCTGTTCCCTTCTTTCTGTAGATCTTTCTGCCATTTACTCAAGTTGTTGTTATTGTTGTTTAGTGATTTCTGGTGGATGTATAGGATGGTTAGATTCACTGTGGAATACTCACATAGGCACATAAAAAGTTTGATCATTCCACTGTCTTTCCTTTTCCCATCCCTGTCCCTTCTCTTGATTTCCCTTTGTCTACTCCACTAAACTTCTATTCTCACCCCTGTCCACTGTGGGTTAGCTTCTACATATCAGAGAAAACATTTGACCTTTGTTTTTCTGGCATTGGCTTGTTTCACTTAGTATGATAGTTTCCAGATCTATCCATTTACCAGCAAATGTCATTAAGTCATTCTTTATGGCTAATACTCCACTCTGTAAAGATATATTTTCTTTATCCATTCATCAGTTGTAAAACACTTAGGCTATTTCTATAGCTTATCTATTGTGAAATCATGTTACTATAAACATGATGTTACTGCATCACAGTAGTATGCTGATTTTAAATCTTTTGAATATATACTGAAAAGTGGGATAACTGGGTCAAATGGTAGTTCTTTTCCCAGTATTGAGGAATCTCCATACTGCTTTCCAGAGTGGTTGCATCAGTTTGCATTCCCACCAGCAATATATGAGGGAAACTTTTCTCCCCCGCTTCACCAACATTTATTGTTACTTGTATTCTTGATAATTGCCATTCTGACTGGGGTGAGATGAAATCTCAATGTAGTATTAATTTGCATTTCTCCAGTTGCTGGAGTTGTTGAACATTTTTTTATATGCATGTTGGTTATTTGTATTTATTCTTTTGAGAAATGACTATTTAGTTCCTTTGCCCATTTATTGATTGGGTTGTTTG
Organism: Glaucomys volans; assembly: GCA_020662805.1. Lineage (NCBI taxonomy): Eukaryota > Metazoa > Chordata > Mammalia > Rodentia > Sciuridae > Glaucomys > Glaucomys volans. Next base: position 22,631 of record JAJEJO010002564.1, read on the forward strand.
GTTTTTTGTGTTAAGTTTTTTATCTTCTTTGTATATTCTAAGAATTAACTCCCTATCCTAGGAGCAGGTGGTAAGGATTGTCTCCTGTTCTGTAGGCTTTTTCTTATATTCTTGATTGTTTTTCTTTGCTATGAAGCTTTAAAATTTGATACCATCTATTTATTGATTTTTTATTTTACTTGCACTTTAGGAGTATTGTTAAGGAAGTCAGTTCCTGAACCAATATGTTGAAGTGTTGCTTCTACATTTTATTTTAGCCTGTGCAGAGATTCTGGTCTAAATTGTAGGTTTTTTTTTTTTTTTTTTTTTTTTTGGTACTGGGGATTGAACCCAGGGACACTCCACCACTGAGCCACATCCCCAGCCCTATTTTGTATTTTATTTAGAGACAGGGTCTCACTGAGCTGCTTAGGGCCTCACTCAGTAGCTGAGGTTGGCTTTGAACTTGCGATCCTCCTGCCTCAGCCTCCCAAGTGCTCGGATTACAGGCGTGCGCCTCTGCGCCCGGCTAAATTGTAGGTCTTTGATCCACTTAGAGTTGAGGTTTGTGCAGGATGAGATAAACAGATTAGATTTCATTCTACTACATATGGATTTCCCATTTTCCCAGAACCATTTGATGAAGAGGTTCTCTTTTCTCCAATGTACGTTTTTGGTCCTTTGGGAAGTATGAGATAACTGTATTCATGTGAGTTTGTCTCTGGGTCTTCTATTCTACTGGTCGTCGTGCCTGTTTTAGTTCTAATACCATGTGTTTTTGTTACCATAGCTCTGTATGTGATCTAAGGTCTGGTATTGTGATGCCTCCTGCTTCACTTTTTCTCACCAAGGATTTATTTTTGGCTAAAGAGTTTTGGTTATCATGGACCTCTTATTTTTCCAGATGAATTTCTTGACTACTTTTTCTATTTCTATGAAGAATGTAGTTGGAATTTTGATGGGAATTGCATTGAATCTGTATAGTGCTTTTGGTAGTATTGACATTTGGGCAATATTAATTCTACCTATCCAAGAACATGGGAGGTCTTTTCTGTGTTCTTCTGCAGAGCCAAACTTAACAATGACAGATATGCTGCTGGCATTGCTCCTTATTTGCTGTTGTTCTGCTGGCATTGTTTTGCTGGCATACTGTTTATTGCTGGCATTGTTCCTTATTTACTGTTCCTTATTGTTCCTTATTTACTCTTTAGCTTCCTTCACCTCTAGTGGAGTAGCACACCATCAATATTTGGTAAAACATTCATAGTTTTGAAATTTAATGGATACACAGAATGAGAAAAATAGATATTTAATCTAAAGATACATTTACAAATGAAGTCCATCTCTAGGACAGGTGTCTATGAACTGTTATATACTTTTCTAGGTAGCTGGGGCAGTGATGAATTCCTCAGAGTGGAAGCACTTTGAAAAGACTCAAAAAGGAAGATGTACAGGCCCAAAAAGGAAACATTGTTGAACATCACATTGCCCTAAATTTATCCTCACTTTCAAGTCTTTTTCAAGTATCAGAAAGAATGGAGGTCAGAAGGAATCAGCAACAGAACTGCAAAGAGATAAATTGAAGACCAATGTTGTGAGAGGTATGTTTTTCAAGTGGCAATGAGACCAAGACACCTGCATAGCAAACTAACAGAACCTCTACAGAAGCTAATTGCAATGAGACTTAAAGAAACTTATTTGTTAAGGAACTACTAATTTACAGCAAGACCAGAAACAAGCTCAGGTACATAAACATAGACTATAAAATGGAGGTGAAATTTTAAAATTGTAATTTGCAAATTGGCAATAAATGGCATGAAGAAAATTGAATATTCATTCAAAAAATTAGAGGTCTTCTTTATGACACAAAAAAGTATGAATTCCACATAATAAAACAAGGGAAGTTATTTTTCAAAAGAGTTAAAAATAAAATAAGTTAGTCCACACTTTTAGGATTAAAAAAGACTTCTAATTTCAAAATCTTAAAAGTTAAATAATATCAACAAAAGGAAAACGGTTTAATAAAATACAGTACACATATACCACAGAATGCTAATATTTTAAAATAAAGAAATGAATTTTTACAAACTGATATTAGAAGATCTCTTAATGTAATCAAATGTAATTCCCAGATTACATATGATCTAATTCATGGAGTTTAAAAATTCATTTTATTAAAAAACTACAAAAATTGATGGTATATGTGTATTTGGAAATAAATAGACTAAGGCCTGAGCATGTATAAACTAGCTCTCCCTAGAAGTTTCTTCTATAGCAAATATAATGGCACTGTATGAGTGCTCAAGGATAGTTTCACTTTATTTATAAGATTTGATTTTTTTACTGTAAAACTGTATGCAAATGTCACTTAAGATAATTATGAATGTATTTGAAATAAAGTAAAAATTTAAAAAGTGCATTTTTCTTATTATTCTTGTATTCATTTGGAACTGTAGTTATTCAGGAAGGATAGGATGATGTTTTGGATTTGTCTTAAAGTTGGAAAGCAAAAAAAATAATATCAAAGAAGTTCAATTCCTTAGGCTGTTTTCCATGTTGAGTGTTCTTTTATTCTGCAAATCACAGTCAACCTATTAAGGTGCTTTTCTAAATTAGATTTTTAAGAGATTGTACAAAATTGCATGAAAATATTTCAGTTCTAGGTGATGTCATGTGAGTATTTTACCAACTAGAAATTCTACAGAACTCCATAATTATATTAACAATATAAAAGGGAATGTGAGGGTAAAATAATGCTGAAATCACCAATAGAAACTAAAAAGAATGTAATTTTAACTTAAACTGATGTGCTACCTTCAATTCTGATGAGTTATGAGTTTAAGAAGTTTCAACTATGTTTGACTTTAATATATGATAAGTACTTGATTTTGCTATTCATCTAGCTAAATAATAACCATAGGCTATGAAATGCATCCTCTTTTAGAATCTGGAATATCAGTCATGAACTGAAGTTATTAAAACTCAAAGAGATAAAAATGTATATACAAATTATTATAATACAAAAAATTATTCCATAGTCTGGATGATGATAAGCCCTGCACTTTGGAATAGGCTCAAGGGATTTAGCAACATTAATGCATTTCACATTTTCTCCTTGCAGAGAGGAGAATTGCCATAGGAAGCCTAAGGAAAGGAAAGGAGACACTCTGCATTCACATATTTAAGAAAATGTCTAATTTGAGTTTTTTAATGTATTCATTTTAATTAATAGAGATGCAAAATTTTAGATATTCTTATTTCCTTCTATGATTTTTAGCCTGTTGTCTCTTCCTGAAGAAGAAAGGCTTAGTGAGATCTTCCCACCTGTTTTAGTCAGCTTTTTCACAGCTGTGACTAAAAGATCTGGTCAGAACAATTTTAAAGGAGAAAAGTTTATTTGGGGGCTCACAGTTTCAGAGATCTTAGTACATAGTAGGTTGGCTCTATTCCTCTGGGCTTGCAGTGAGGTTGAAAATCATGGCAAGAGAGTGTGGCAAAGGGAAGTAGCTCACATGATGATCAGGAAGAAGAGAAAGAGAGAAAGTTCACTTTTCAGATAAAAAATATACACCCCATAGCAACAACCCCCAATGAACCACTTCCTCCAGCCACACCCCACCTTACTTGAGTAATTACTTAGTTAATCCCATCAGGGATCAATTCACTGATTAGATAAAAGTTATGGCCCAGTTGGTTCTCCTTCAAACCTTGTGTTGTCTCACACAAGAGATTTTGAGAGACACCATGTCTAAAACATAACACCTAACACCCTTAGGGGGAAAAAATCATTGTAAGTTCAAAGAATGTTTGCTTCAGAAGTAATCTTAAAACTTAGGTCTCATCTTTTCATTTTATTGGTGGGGAAATTAAAGAAACCTTCTCTTCAAAAATAAGTAGTTCAGCTGGTGTGGCGGTGCATGCCTGTAATCCCAGCTACTCTGAAGGTTGGGGCAGAAGAATCATAATTTGGATGGTAGCCTAGGCAATTTAACAAGACCTTATCTCAAAATTAAAAAAAATAAAAATGTAAGGGAATGAAGCTCATTCATTGAGCTCCCTTGGGTTTAATTTCTTGCGTTGAAAATATAAATCCTCATTTCTACCTGTACATTATGCAGGAAGCCTTGGCTAACTTGAAAAAAAAACACATCATCTTCTTTGGTATGCATACCGGTGAATTATTACTTTGTAATTAAATACAAGCGCACAGGAGTGGGATTATTTTAGGACTTAAACTTGCAGATCCTAACTCAAAGTAGAATGTGGTCCTCCTTCTTTTCCTTCTGGAAGCAGGGTGAAAGGGATCCAGAAGAATAATAGCAACAACAGAAACACTCAAGAGAAAAAAGAAATGACTACTGTTCACATAAATATTACTCAACAATCAGTGCTCTATTGTTCACTAAGAAAAATACATATTACAGTGGAGCATGATATTGTGTGTTTTTTTGAATACCATTTTCATGTTTTTTGAATTAAATTATTTTTATTCTATTGCATCATATATTCTTAGCCTCTATGGTAACAGATATTTATATTCAAGAATGACATTTGAAAAAAATCAGTGCCATAATTGAAGATATTTTTGGGTGATGTTGAGCATTCAAAAATATTATACAGAACTGGATCAAAAGTTGAGTGACATGATAGATGGGCCACCTGACCAGTACTGTGTTCCTTAGGAAATTGTCTTTGTTAGGACAAAGTCATGCTGTGTTAAAGTTGGTATGGTGAAAAGAGAGGAAATGAAAGGTGCTAGGTAGGATGCCCACATCTCCACTGTTAGCCAACCTCCTACACAATCACAACCAGTGGAGCCACTATTAATGTAAGACAGGCAGCCTTACATAAAGTATGAAGGGAAAATCTTTTCTAAAAAGAACATAATGGAACTGTGTGTTGTCGAGGTAAAAACCCCATGGTACTATGGAATAGAAAAGATCTAATTAGAATGTGCAGTCCAATTTCTTACTAACTTAAGATGCAGTTCCCAGGGAGGGGACTTAATCCCTAATTTTAGTCAAAGGGCAAATGTACAATTAAGCTAACACAAATGTCTCAGCCAATCATTTAGGAGAATTCTATTAGCCCTGGACTTCTTAACCTTCCACAGTTTAATAAGAAGTTCCAACTGCACCAAATTGCTGTTTGTCAGACTGAAAAGAGCACAGCCAAATGCAAGGCTCTACATCAGAGGACACTTTAGTGTGCAGAGAATGTGAGTATAAAATAGAGTAGAGCAGGCATAGTTGCTAGAATTGGGAACAAACTTTCTTTGCACATAGAAAATAGTTCAGTTAATTCTAATCCAAAAATATTCTTTCAAGTCACTGTTGTAACACTCATATGTATAAAGACTTCAGTCATCAAACTAATATGAAAATAAGATACTTTAAAAAATCACAGATGACACTGAGAAAAGTTTGCAGAATACGAAAATGCATGATTATGGGGATGCTTTTGGCAGTAAAACCACTGACTCCAAGTCTCTCTGTAGTCTCCTTATGTGCTAAGAGACAGAGGTATTTTCAGTGTGTTGAAGTTCACGATGAGTGATAATCGGTTTAAAGTTTGCATCTGTAAATAAGCAGTTTTTCCTTCCTGAGAATGAAGTTTGTCTTTTGACTGGTGAGGGTTCGTTAGCTCCTGTCCTCCTCTTGCAGACAGACTTTAGAAAAAGTGAATAATGAGGTAACTCTGGAAACAAACTTGACCTGAGAAAATTGGCCTTAGTTAACCTGATGTACCTCTATCACTACTTGACCCTTCAGAGTTTCAGTTTAATGCACTCAATTATGTTTATCCAATATTTTTAAATTCTAAAATACAAAGGCTAATGACACCAAGGTTTCAGAGAATGCAGAATAAAGGAAAACACAGACCTGATATTCAAGTTTTCCATAAATCATAAAAAATTAAAAGTTTGCATGTAAATATCTCTCAAAGAGTATGTGTTATGAAATAGTTACCAATAAAATGTGAAGAGGAATACAATAAAAATATTAAACCCATCCAATCATGCAGACCTGTAGGCCCCACTAAAAATTAGAAATATTGGGAGAATCAGTTCATTTAATACATGAAAAGTACAAAACTCAGAGAGTAAGTGACTTGGAAGTACCAAATATAAACTCAGACCCAGGTTCCCTTGGACCAAATGCTCAATTCATGTAATGTACATGCTCCACAAATTTTCTCATATAGGTATTTGAGCAGCACAGACTCTTTTTTATATTTTCATTAATATCATGCTGATGAAATAATCAAATAAAGAATACATTTCATAAAAAATATCTCTAAATAAATGTATTGCTATTTGTGGAGTCCACTTTCTTTGAGGATACATTGTCAGTACAAAAAGTATGAAAGAAATTAATAACAAATAAAATGAATTTGGAGAATTCAAATGGTACTTTACATCCAACAAGTAATTTATTCATAGTTCCATTTCTCATTATAAAGAGAAATCTGGAAAGAATTCATTTTTTGAAGCTCAGAGAACACGTAAAGTCAAATGAATCAGTGATTTTACTCTTCAGATCTTCTACGTGTTTTCTTTATTGTTCTGATATCACAAAAATAGAATCTTCAAATGTGGATTATTATTTTCTTCATTAATTAATAAATCAGTATCACTGCTTTTGATAAAATGTCTTCCCTGATAAAAATAATACTTCGATTGGGAACAGCAGTGCACGGTTGTTATCCCAGGTACTTGGGAGGCTGACCCAGGAGTATTTCAAGTTGAAGTCAGCCTTGGTGACTTAGTCAGACCCGTTCTCAAAATAAAAATTTTAAAAGGGCTGGGGAAATTGCAGTGGTGCATACCTATAGTCTCAGCAACTCCAGAGATGGAGAATGGCAAGTTCAAGACCAGAGTGGGCTATTTGGTGAAATCCTACCTCAATAGAAAAAGTAAAATAAATAAAAAGACAGGGGATATAGGTCAGTGGTAAAGCACTCTGGAGTTTATATTTCTAGTACCAATTTTTTTTAAAGAAAGAAGAGATGGGAATATAGCTCAGAGACAGAATGTTCCTGGTTTCAATCCCCAGTACCAACACTCCCTCCCCACATTAATACTTCAGTTCTTATAGTGTCTCTTTCCAAACTGGCAAAATAAAAATGCCTAGAATACCATAAAAAACTTGCTTTATCTTGAAAGCATATCAAAATAAATATAACCTAAGTGTCAAATGATAAAAATTCTTCAAATTTAGTCATTTAAAATGTGACCCTGTGAAACCTAACTTGTTATTTCAATTTCTGGACCATTGCTGAATTCTAGTTGTGTCCTCCCAAAATGCTGGAACATTTAAAAATCATTTTCTTTTGAATAATATCAACAATAAAAAATTCAGGTTGCTGAAGAATACCCATAATAGTCAGCTTTCGATTGAATGGTGGCACCCTTGAAGGTCTTTGTATTAGCCAACGGGATGGTAGTTCATTGGTTATATACTACCCATACTAAAACAGGAGTTCAGACCAACACATACTACATTGCCCATTTTATTTCTTTCATTTGAAAATAGGTATGCTGAGTATCAGGATAGTGACAAAGAAGAGCATTTACAAATAGGCCTCAGGAGTCTGGCACTGAATGGACATAAAATAGATACATTGTATTGCTGGAACTTTCTTCCCTTATTTTTTCTGACATAGTTCTTATTGTTGGAATCTCCATGAATATTGTATGATCACTGTTCTTCACAGAGCTCAAGGAAACTATTATGTGGCTTTGGTAAGACCCTGCTGTGCAGCAACTTACAAAAAGATTTCCTCAGAGATGGACACTCACAAAGGAGCTGGACAAAAATAGCATGAGAGGCAGTCTTGTTCAGAAAAGCTAGATCAAGTCACCGCATCAGGTGAATAGAAGAAAAAATGCTATGTGCCCCTCAGGAAGACTTTGAGTGTCTCTGCACTATTCCTCATTCTTAATTTTTTTTCATATACACATTCAGTATTATCAGGACTAAAGTGAAAACTGCTGCCATTGTCACTGGGTTTTTATTCACAGGGTAATGAATATAAGATATTTTATGTTAATTGTCTGATTTGACTCATATCCTAGAAAATTCCATGGACATAGGCACATATGTAGTTTCTTTGTAGTTGTATTTATTTTAAAAAAACTAAGGATAAATAAAAAATGACAATTTTTAGCATTTCACATATATATGAATAAAACCAAACATTTTCCTCACCTGATAATACAAAAGTTTTCTATAAGTAGCAATTTAATAAATTATTTGAAAAATTATTATTTGAATCATACCAGAGTTTTATGCATGGTAGACTATTTTTAAATTTAGCTATCAATTATTGCTCACATTTAAGTAATGATTGCCAATCACCAGATGACTTGAATGCTGAGATTTGATTAAAATATAGGTCTCTAAAACAATATGACATATACATATGAAATGTATGAAATCTGGAAAGAACATTACTATTCAGAGTGCATGTTTCTCTTGGCCAATAATTCATAATAATTTATGAGTTATCCATTTATGGAAACTCTAGTGAAAAAGCTGTTTTTTCACCCTGGCCATATTTGTCATTAGCATGCTGTTAAATTTTCACATCAACTAAGTCAATTTGAATACAAAATAAAACCAAAACACAAACAGAAACTGGAAACACAATAGGTAGTGACAGCAATATTTCATAACATCCTTTGAAAATCATTTGAACCTATTTTTATTCAAATCTTTCAATCTCAATTATGTAATTTCTTTCTGTTGATAAGTGACTAACCCTCCCATGCAACTGTGATATTGAACTTAGGCAGAATCATATCAGTTAACTTCTTAAGATAGTTGTCTAAATTATATTGAGCATCTCTTAGAGTTTTATAATATGTGATTGCTCTGATCTCTGTTTCACACAGAGTTCCATTATATTAAGACCAAACTATATTTGCTATATCTTAATCCTAATGTTAAAATATCTTAAAAATAATCTAGTTATACCATTGTGTAATGCTAAGCTTGAGCAATGCAACCCTTTCCCTGAATTGCACAGAACAAAATACCTATTTATATGGAATTTTCATTATTCAAGAATATAATAGACTTGAATTGGTGGTCATGGAAATTAATAGGGCATGATTTGGCTACAAAAAATCTGGGATTAAATCCAAACTCAGACTTTATTATATAATAATTTAGCTAATTCTTTGAAGCTCAAGAAATTAGCTATGATTTATAAATAATTACCTTAAATCTGAGATTTCTCGTAAGTAGCAAATGAATGAATATATGTATGACAATTGGCATACCTGGCATATAGGAATTAATAAATGAGAGTAAAAGCAATGACTTTTTGTCATTTCTTTTTGCCTTGAGATCATATATGATTCAAATTTTCATTTATGTCACTAATTGCATGACTTTTATTAACTTATCTGATACTAGTTTGATAATGTACATTCTAATCTCGACATGTTAATGACAGAGTTTTTGTGAAATCATGCAACAGTCAGGGCATGGAATATGGGAAACACTTAAAAGGAGTTTTGGGTTTTTTTATTTATATATCTTTATGTTTGATAGCCCTGTGGAGATTGCTTTACACATAATAGGGCTTTAGTAGTCAAATAATAATAAAAAGATACATATTTAGTTAAATGAACCAATTTAAGGAATATAATAAATAAAAGTAAATTGTTACAATGACTCTCTTGGGGAAGACTCATTGCAAAATTTCTCTGGAAGAAAGAATCTTTCAATAAATCAATCTATGTTTTATATTTTAATGTTTGCACAATTAAGAGATAAAATAAGTCTCCCAGAGAGTGGCTGGTTTATGGTTTCTTAAGCATTTTTGTGACATCAACAAATCATTAGCATTGACAGGAGGTTCTAAGCCAGATTTAAAAGGCAAACTCACAGAGTAACTTGCTTCCCTTAAATGTGATGGATAAGCAAAAATAAAAATTGCATCAATTGCATTTAAAGACACACTTATTTCTATATCATTAAAATGTACAATATTTACTATTATGCTTAAAACAACATCTGGAAAAAAATAATAATGCTCCATGGGATTTGACTTTTTTGATCATATTTGGGAGAGATCATATTTCTTGTTGCTTCAGTTGCTTGAAGAGCAGGTATAGAATGACAATAAGAAAAATACTAAAATTCACTTAACAAATGTAAAATAGAATAAAACTAAAACAAATGTATAAATTTAATTTCTAATATTGACTAAATGTATATGAAATAATCTACAATTTATAATAACTTGAATATCTCCTATTGAAAACATGTGCAATTAGGTGACACAATTAACATTATTTACTTTTGTAACTATTTTGTATATTTGAAAGAAAAACATTCAATTTAAAATAGTGCCATTAGTATACCAAGAAAAAAAAGTGATTTGCTACTAATAGTGAATGCTAATTATCTGTACATAAGGGAAGTGCATCAGAGAAGCAAATTGGAAAAACAAGCATCTATCTATGTAAAATGTATTATAAATTCCTAAATTCCTCATAAATCATTTGTATATGCTAGTGATTAGCATTTTGAATATTTCCTATTACACATACATACATGAATAGCATATAGCATAACATAAATAACATAATGCACAACATGTAATTTACTTAAAATATATATTCTAATTAAAATGCTTTCTTTCCATCTTCTAGAGGTATGTAATACCACAAGACTACACAATTAACTTACTGCCTAAGCAATAAATTCAATGTACTAATGCTGATTTTCAATCTCAATGAAGACAATAGTCTAATAGAAAAAACTCATCTTTCTGTTTTCAAACTAATATTTTATTCAATACAGTATCATTTAGCTACATTTACTTCTAACTAACTTCTATTTTGGTAAAAATAACCCCAAACTACTGCTGACCCTTCCTAGGCAGCCCTTGAAATTCTGTAGTTGATTCTAGATCTGGCCACCGCCCCTATGCCCCAAAGCTAAGCTTGCTCTGCTGGAAAATCTCCTGGGGTTAGGCACAGCCTTGGATGAGTAGGGCTGGCTGGATCCATCATGCCTGCTTGAAATAGCAAAGTGTATGGGGTTTAGGACAACAGATGTGAAGGCCTCCCTTCAGCAATCTTAACTGTGTCAGAGTTTGTATGGGGGGAGCTTCTTTCCTCCCACCTGCACTATTAGGTCATCTGTTGAGCAGTATGCCCATCAGAACTGAAAAATATCATCTTTGTACAAAGAAATAGTCAACATTTAACATATTTGCAACAGTTAAGTTAAAAGAAAAGGTAAGCAGAAATTGGGATAAACATAACTTAAAATGGTACTAGTTAAGAAATTGAAAAAAAACAGTTTTGGAAGTTCAAAGGAGAAATCAAGGTGACTATCACAATAAGCAATTCACTTTTAGCACATAAGTTCTATGATATTCAGGAAGAATTAGAAAGAAAAGAACTTCAAAGGTCTCATAAGCATAAAGAAGTCAAAGAAGGTCAACCTTGAAACAGCTGCTGCAGGGGATCAGAGAGATAAAAGTTAAACCTCATAATTACTACTAGAAAAATTAAAGGAATAAAAGTGGCCAAAATCAAATAGAAAACTTTCAAAGTGGCAGAAGAGATTACAGAGAAACGGTAATAAAATTCATTCAGCACATCTACTTGTTAATTCATATTAAAAGTTGATTAAAGAAAAAAATAGTCTTCCACTCATTTATCAACATAATAAAGTTCCTAGAAATAATTATGATTAAGGAATAAAAAGCAGAAAACATAATATGACTTTTTCCTTTATCATAAAGTATTGAAAATTCTGAGGTAAAGGAATAAATACTAAAGTTGAAATCTATCAGAACTCTATCCACATATTAGCTCCTGAATAGTGGGTACTAAATTGAATTTGCATGGTTCTGATTCTATATTCAAATGACTCAGTGACAATGTGGATTGAGAAACTTTATGTTGTTCCCTGAAAGAAAAATTTGCATGCTATTTTAGGTGATCAAATACAGAAATCATGAGCCAATAATTTTTTCTCATTTTGAATAAACTCTACCAGAAAACATTTAAATCCACAGGAATTCAGTCATAATTAAAAAAAAATCTAACTAATATGAGTTCATAATGATACAAATTACTGAGTAAATAATTAATCAAGGGAGAATACAAACATCTCTTATGCAAAAAAATTTCAGATAGTCTGCATAGACATTCCATAAGGAGGGACCTGGAGCACAGACCTCTATGCTTTACATGTGAGTTTATGCAAAGTGATTTCCAACAGAGTAAAGTGTGGAGTGGGAGGAGAGAAGAGTTATGTTTAGAGCAAACCCAACAGACATTACCTCAATAAGGCAAGCAGGCCAACATCATCAGTGCTCAGTTATGTTGATAGTATGTACCCTTGATAAAATAGGATAAGAATGGCATTTTTTTCTCTGGGTTTTTCCTCCTAAAAGCCCATAGTGGCAGTAAAATTATGGAATAGTATTTGACAACTTCCTCTTGCGGGTCATTCTAGAGAATAGCTGACCAACACTTCTCATCATGGCAAGGTTATCCAAATATGGAAAATCTGGGAAACTTAAAATCAAGAAGAATTCAAAGGACAACTAAAGACTAAAGATAATGTATTATCCTGGGTGGAATTCTGAAACTGTAGAAAGTGTGTGAGGAAAAATAAGAAAAATCTAGATAAAATCTCGAATTCAGTAATTAAATAAACTTACCAGGATATTTAAAATTTATATTATGAAGCCGTCAATAATTTTATAAAAACTATTCACAGACAGGAAATTAATACCAACAATTCATAAAAATTAAACTTTTCCAAATGTTGGCACTATAGTGGCCAACAGTCTTCTCCTATCCTATGATCATTCATCCAGTTTAGGTTGTTTGCCAAAATATTGATTAAAAAGTTTATCAATATAATTATCATTCTACAAAAACATAATCAGAAAAATGAGAAATTACACTCTGTTTATGTATGATCTATCAAAATGTATAAATGCATTCTACTTTCATGTACAACTAATTAGATAGAACAAATCTATTTTAAAACATTAAACATTAAAACATTAAATCATTAAACATTAAAACATTTAAAAAAATTTAAAAATTGAGAGAAAAAAGTATGATGTTGTAAGAACACAACTGTATCACTTTTCTTGGTCTTATTAAAAATATTTAAACATTTTCACACAATAATTCACAAAGATAGTAGTGAGTATAACACTGATTATCCATATTTCTAAATTTGTTAAAATTAAAATTAACTAAATGTGTTTTCATATCTACTGTACTTCATAGAATTGTTTCAAGACAATAACTCAATCTGAACACACACATACTGTATGTTTATGCATAAATACCTATGCACACTTTGATTCCAATTTTATAGCATAATTTCCTTAACCACCAGCCACTTTTAGCAAAGTCTGCCAGGTCCCACATCCAACCCATCAGAATCAAGTGTATGTTAAGAGAAGTGTGAGGAATATTGCTTCTGGAACCATAATTCCTGACCTGGAATTTCTTTTTCTTTGTTTTAGTATCAATGTGATCAAGGCAGTTTGTTTACTTTTGCTTCAGTTCCTCAATTTGAAGAATGTAATAATGATAAGCATCTAATACATTCTTGAAGAAAAAGGAATAATGTTGATCTTATACAATTTGTGTGACTTAAAAATTGTTCATAGTGATTCTATCAGTGAATTTGTTGATTAGATAAGTTCCTTCTGTCCTGTTTTCACTCTTTTGCCTTGTAGTATATTTGGTGGGATATATCACGATAATATCCATATATTTATATGTCAGTGGTTATTTGGTTAATAGGAGGAACTTACCTCATTCTTATAAAGGCTACATATTGTGGAGAGTAGTGAGAAGATGGGAGAACAGTGACTGAGACTGGGAATCAGAAGTTTTATTGAAAATAAAAAGTTTGCAGAATAGTTTTCAGAAGTTCAAATAAGCAGCTTCAACCTACTAGAACCATACTAGTGCATACTGCTACTACATAGGCTTTCTTCCTTGCCAAGTTTATTTTTTATTCCCATTAGCAGAGTTGCATTTCTGCCTCTTCTGTAAACTTGCTTTACAATACTGATAGGAAAACTTAAGCAAGAACTCAATACTTAAGCAAAAATTCTGTTGTATTGTTAGTTTGGTATTCCTTTTCTCAGTATCACTTCATAGACATAGGAATTTTGGGCATTTATTTATTTTGGTGAAGTAATTAAGTGATCAATTATACCAGTGACATAAATAAAATCAAACTTTGGGTAAGACTTAGCAAGTCTTTTATCTACATTACATCATGTACCTTTCCTCACGTCCCTGGAGAAATTAAGAAAGTTTTTTTAAATGTTGAGAAGAATGAGGCATTTGGAAACTTGCAGGTTCTCTCAAGGAAATATTGACAAAGAAAATCATAAATCTAACTCTTCTGGCTCTTTTTAAAATATATTTTCTCTGATAATACCTTCTTCAAAACAAGCAATGCTAGACACATTAGAAATCATAGTTCTTAAATACAATAACCTGAGTAGAATGTTGCTCTAGAAATGCTATTTGCAAACAAATATATTGCTTTGATATTCTCCTTGCAGTGAACAATCACTTATTAAATCAGAGTTTATCAGTTATATTAAACTTTTCCTTTTAAGACTACTATATGGTTTCTCTTTTGTGATTGAATTTAGACTGCCAGAATCCTTAATTCACATAGTATGGAGTAGTTAAACTTGTCAAATGAGAGACATCTCAGACACTAGCTTAAATTTTAAAATATGTGAAATACTTTTTCTTTTCCCTCTCTTTTGCTTAAGGGGAAAACATGTATATGCTAGGAATACTCATGGCTTATTGTGTTGGTAGACTAAATGTCTTGTTTGATATCCGCATCTGTTAAACTTGGGCATTCACTCCATTATACACTTTCAAGAAGTTCTCAATTCCTCTTTTCCTTGCTTACTTTTGAATCTTCACAGAAGATACTCAACCTATATATGTGAGATAATAAATAACAATTCGTGGAACGTGGCTCTGTGTACCTGGACCTACAATTTTAAATTAGTACATTTTTCACATTTGTTTATAAGACTGACTTCATACTTGTGATACATAATATTGTTTAAAATACTCTCATTAATGATTATCTTTGAGATAAATAAAATCATAAAGAAAATTCATTTTCTTCTTACAACTAACCTTTTCGTCTTTTAATTTTTTTAGGATGACAAATTTGTTTTGTCAAAACTTTAACCAAACCTATATGCCAAATATTCATGTCTGGCATTGACAACAAATGGCCATATCTAAATGTATCCATCAGTTACTAACCCCATGCCATATATATTCAATATGAAAATAATGTTTTCAATCTAGAAATTATTAGTTTGTACTTGGAAAAATTTCAGTCATATTAAAATCTCATATGTGAAAGTAAAAATACTTCAGGATTTAATTTAATTTAATTTGTGGTAAATAATCTGCTTTCACTTTGTATGTTCATGTAAAGATTGAGATATTTTTAGAATATTTCATACAATTTACATAGTTTATCAAAGTTACATATGTATATAACATACAGATAGATTTTCTTTCTTACACAATATATGAACATTTGTCCAAGAAAACTGCAAAACACTAATATCACTAAAATTGAGCCTTTAAGTTTCAAATAATCTAATCAGTTATATTCTTCAATAAGTAACTTAAATGCTGGAGTAAGTCATTTGAATCAGTCCTCAACTTCTTTCATTCCATTTAAAAATCTATTTCTGCTTACCAGGTTTACTATTATAAGGGTTAGTCTACATGGATAAATAATTGCTGCCTATGCCTCTTCTATGTAAGTAGGATCTTCTCACCCTCTGTTTTGCTTCTCTCTATGTATTTGTCCAGGAATTGTGGCAGACACGAAAGATCTTCCCTTAAGATTTCTCTGCATGTTTCATTTTTTCCTTCGTTCCGAATTTCAGAATGTCTTCATACTACCCAACAGATAAAATCAACTTGCATTTCCTCCTACATAAAATATGTAGTGTAGTGGTGTACAATGCATTTTAAAGGGATGTCTGATGTCCCATGAATGCAGTTGCTACATTCAGTTAGAAGGTTCTGGAAATGAATAAAAGAAAATTATAGTAACATAAACATTGTGTGTCATGTTATGTGTATGCATACTTCAAGGTAGCATCAGGCAGTTAGTATATAATGTTAGTGTGTTGTGCAACATTCTAGTTGGTTTTGGAAATAGGAAATTCATGGATGTGATTTATCTGATCTTTCTACTAATTTTCCTTGAACACTGAACATGTACACATAGTACCGACCTTTAAACTTGAGGGAATGTAGGAATATTCACATGTATTCTTTCTGTATTGATTCTCTATTTACAAATACTATCATGTGTTTCCTACTATCAATATGGACAGAACCTAGCTCATAGAAAGTTTGTTTTGTTTTGTTTATGGGATTGCACATAAACAGGGCCTTATGTGTGCTAGGTAAGTGCTCTACCATTGAGCTGCCTCTCAGCCCCCAGCTCTTAGAACTTTTAATGAAACAAGTGGGCAAGTGCCTTTTTACGTCTTCACCTATCACAGTGCTTAAGAATTCTAGGGCTTTGAGCTGTAATGTGAGGTCATTGATTTGTTGACTTTTCATTCTTTTATTAAATGCACTCCCTGCAATGAACTTTCCTCTTAGCACTGCTTTCATAGTATCCCAGAGATTTCGATATGTTGTATCTTTATTCTCGTTGACCTCTAAGAATCTTTTAATTTCCCCCCTAATGTCTTCTGTTATCCAGGTATCATTCAATAGCATATTATTTAATCTCCAGGTCTTGGAGTAGTTTCTGTTTCTAACTTTCTCGTTGATGTCTAATTTCATTCCATTATGATCTGATAGTATACAAGGTAGTATCTCTATGTTTTTGTATTTGTTAAGAGTAGCTTTGTGGCATAACATATGGTCTATTTTAGAGAAGGACCCATGAGCTGCTGAGAAGAAAGTGTATTCGCTTTTTGATGGATGGAATATTATATATATGTCCGTTAAGTCCAAATTAGCGATTGTGTCATTGAGTCCTATAGTTTCTTTATTCAATTTTTGTTTGGAAGATCTGTCCAACGGTGAGAGAGGAGTGTTAAAGTCTCCGAGTATTATTGTGTTTTGGTCTATTTGATTCCTGAAATTGAGAAGGATCTGATTGACATACATGGATGCGCCATTGTTTGGTGCATAAATATTTATGATTGTTATGTCCTGTTGATTTATGCTACCTTTAAGCAATATGAAATGTCCTTCTTTATCCCTTCTGACTATCTTTGGTTTGAAGTATGCTTTGTCTGAAATGAGAATGGAAACCCCAGCTTTTTTACGCAGTCCATGTGCATGGTATGCTTTTTCCCAACCTTTCACCTTTAGTCTGTGGGCATGTTTTTCTATGAGATGAGTCTCTTGAAGGCAGCATATTGTTGGGTCTTTCTTTTTAATCCAGTCTGCCAGTCTATGTCTTTTGATTGATGAGTTTAGGCCATTTACATTCAGGGTTATTATTGAGATATGACTTGTATTTCCTGTCATTTTAGCTTTTTTAGGGTTTTTAGCTTAACTTTGTTTCTCCTTTGATTGAATCTTTCTTTAGGGTAGTTCCTCCCCATGATGACTGAGATTGTTATTTTTCGTTTCTTCCTCTTCGAATATTTTGTTGAGAACGAAACAAAAAGTTGGTTCTTTGAAAAAATAAACAAAATTGATAAACCCTTAGCCACGCTAACAAAGAGAAGGAGAGAGAAACTCCAAATTACTAAAATTCATGATGGAAATGGAAATATTACAACAGACACAATTGAAATACAAAACATAATAAGAAGCTACTTTGAAAATTTATACTCCAACAAAATAGAAAACCTGGAAGACATCAACAGGTTCCTAGAGGCATATGAGCCACCCAAACTGAATCTGGAGGACATACACAACTTAAATAGATCAATTTCAAGCAATGAAATAGAGGAAGTCATCAAAAGCCTACCAACAAAGAAAAGTCCGGGACCAGATGGATTCACAGCCGAGTTCTACAAGACTTTCAAAGAAGAGCTTATTCCAATACTCCTCAAAGTATTTCATGAAATAGAGGAGGAGGGAACCCTTCCAAACTCATTCTATGAAGCTAATATCACCCTGATACCAAAACCAGAGAAGGACACATCAAGGAAAGAAAATTTCAGACCCATATCTCTAATGAACATAGATGCAAAAATTCTTAACAAAATTTTAGCGAATCGCATACAAAAGCATATTAAAAAGATAGTGCACCATGATCAAGTGGGTTTCATCCCAGGGATGCAAGGTTGGTTCAACATCCGGAAATCAATCAATGTAATTCACCACATCAACAGACTTAAGGTCAAGAACCACATGATTATTTCAATAGACGCAGAGAAAGCATTTGATAAAATACAGCACCCCTTCATGCTCAAAACACTAGAAAAAATAAGGATAGTGGGGACATTCCTTAACATTGTAAAGGCTATTTATGCCAAGCCCACAGCTAACATCATTCTAAATGGAGAAAAATTGAAAGCATTCCCCCTGAGAACTGGAACAAGGCAGGGATGCCCTCTTTCACCACTACTATTCAACATTGTTCTTGAAACTCTAGCCAGAGCAATTAGACAGACCAAAGAAATTAGAGGAATATGAATAGGAAAAGACGAGATCAAACTATCCCTATTTGCTGATGACATGATTCTCTATCTAGAAGGTCCTAAGAATTCCACCAGAAAACTTCTGGAACTCATTAATGAATTCAGCGAGGTAGCAGGATATAAAATTAATGCTCATAAATCTAATGCATTTTTATTCGTAAGTGATGCATCCTCTGAGAGAGAAATTAGGAAAACTACCCCATTCACATTAACCTCAAAAAAAATAAAATACTTGGGAATCAATCTAACAAAAGATGTGAAAGACCTCTACATTGAGAACTACAGAACACTAAAGAAAGAAGTTAAAGAGCATCTGAGAAGATGGAAAGATCTCCCATGTTCTTGGATAGGCAGAATTAATATTGTCAAAATGGCCATACTTCCAAAAATGCTATACAAATTCAATGCAATTCCAATTAAAATCCCAATGATGGACCTCATAGAAATAGAGCAAGCAATCATGAAATTCATATGGAGGAATAAGAGACCCAGAATTGCTAAAGCAATCCTTAGCAAGAAGAGCGAAGCAGGGGGTTTCACAATACCAGACCTCCAACTATACTACAGAGCAATAGTAACAAAAAACAGCATGATATTGGTACCAAAATAGACAGGTAGATCAATGGCACAGAATAGAGGACACAGAGACAAACCCAAATAAGTACACGTATCTCATACTTGACAAAGGAGGCAAAAACATGCAATGGAGAAAAGACAGCCTCTTCAACAAATAGTGCTGGAAAAACTGGAAATCCATATGCAGCAAAATGAAACTAAACCCATATCTCTCACCCTGTACAAAACTCAACTCAAAGTGGATCAAGGACCTAGAAATCAGACCAGAGACTCTGCACCTAATAGAAGAGAAAATGGGTCCAAATCTTCATCATGTTGGCCTAGGACCAGATTTCCTTAACATGACTCCCAAAGAGCAAGAAATAAAAGCACGAATAAATGATTGGGATAGAGTCAAACTAAAAAGCTTCTTCTCAGCAAAGGAAACAATCAGCAATGTGAAGAGAGAGCCTTCAGAGTGGGAGAAAATCTTTGCCACACACACTTTGGACAGAGCATTAATCTCCAGAATCTACCAAGTACTCAAAAATCTTTACACCACGAACACCAATAACCCAATCAATAAATGGGCCAAGGAAATGAACAGACACTTTACAGAGGAAGATCTACAAGCAATCAACAGATTTATGAAAAAATGTTCAACATCACTTGTTATAAGAGAAATGCAAATCAAAACCACCTTATGATTTCATCTTACCCCAATTAGAATGTCTTTTATCAAGAACACAGGCAACAACAGGTGTTGGCGAGGATGTGGGGAAAAGAGTACACTCATACATTGCTGGTGGGAGTGCAAGTTGGTGCAGCCACTCTGGAAAGCAGTGTGGAGATTCCTTAGAAAACTTGGAATGGATCCACCATTTGACCCTGCTATCCCACTCCTTGGTCTATACCCAAAGGACTTAAAATCAGATTGCTACAGTGATGCAGCCACATCAATGTTCATAGCTGCTCAATTCACAATAGCTAGATTATGGAATCAACCTAGATGCCCTTCAGTAGATGAATGGATAAAGAAACTGTGGTATATATACACAATGGAATATTACTCAGCCATAAAGAAGAATAAAATTATGACATTTGTAGGTAAATGGATGATGTTGGAAACTGTTATGCTAAGTGAGATTAGGCAATTCCAAAAATCCAAAAGCCGAATGGTCTCTCTGATAAATGAATGATGGTGCATAATTTGGGGGGGAAAGATGGCAAGAATGGAGGAAAGATAGCTAGCATAGAGGGAAGGGAGGGGTGGGGGCAGGTCGGGGGTAAAATTAATAAAGAGTGTGTGACAGATACCATTGCCCTGTGTAAATGCATGAATGCACAGATGGTGTGACTCTACTTCGTGTAGAACCAGTGAAACAATAGATGTACTCCATTTGTGTTCAATAAAAAAAAAAAAAAAAAAAAAGAATTCTAGCAAAACACACCTGAATCATATACTCGTCAAAGCTCAGCTCATTGTACTCTCAGTCTCACTCTTTGAACCCCATGTAAAATGCAGTAGCTCTGATTTAGTGTCTGGCACTTGCCATTTCCTTTGCCTAAATTGTTCTTTTTCTAGAGCAATTTGACTTGTGTCCTTCCTCCCTTCAGGCCTTTGCTCAGGTATTACTTTCCCAGTAGTCTTGTCTGTCTTATCTACAACTGCGGTTCTTTCTCTCTGTTATTCCATATTGTAATCTCCTAAAATATTTTCCTGAATAGTGTGTCATAATTTGATATAGCTTTTACCTTTCTGTGCATGTGTGCATTTGCATGCTTGTGTGTGTGTGTTCAGGTATTAATATTTAAAAACAGAATTCCGAGTGAATTTCAGATCTAAGTATGTCCAAACCCTTCCTGAGACACATGATGAAAACGTGATTTGTCACATATCCAAATTCATATTTAATGGTACATCTCCATATATATAGGAAATATACCCTAAAGAATACATGATAACATCTATTGAACATGGAATATTTGGGAAATATTTATATTGAAATATCTTTGTTATTTTACCTAGAATTTAAAAGTAAATGGAATTAAAAAAAATAAATCTGTGTATGTGTGTGTGTGTCTACTCAATTTTAATATAATCTATAAGAAATATTTCAACACACAGGGATGCTCAATAGTATATAGTTAAGAGTGAATCATATTACTTGAGTTTTTAATGTTGGTTTTATTACCTGTAAAATCAGGACAATATCTTTAGAGGATAAGGTGATGTTTAATAGAAATCTTTAAATATAAATCCCTTTACTCAGTATGGATCAAGGTAGAATTTGATAATGGTTTGTTATTTCATTTTAATCATAATAGCTATTATTGTTGTTATGCATCCAACAAACCCCAGATATTCGGGGTGAAGAAGTCTCAAAATCTTGACATTTTGGTATAAGAAATATTGTGAACTGGCTTCCCTAGGATTATGTTGTATTCAGTTATGAGTCCAGTGAGAGTTCAATACTATTGTTCTGTTTTTCAAAGGACATAAATAGAAAAAAAAAATTTCCTCATTTAGGAAGGCACAAAGGAAGATGAAATAAAGCAATCAACAAACATGTAGCATGAATCTGAAAAATGATTTTTTGAATGTTACATCTTATTTTAAAATTGCAGTTTGTACTGGGAAAGCAAATTGTTCAAATTGTACTGTTATATTTTGTGCATATATGAGTACATAACAACAAATCACTCTTATGTATGATACTGTTATATGTTGTGCATATAGAAGTATACAATAGCAAATCACACTTTTAGGTATAATTATGAAGCACCAACAAAAAACAATTAATTTTTAAAAGAGCAGTCTGTTATAAAACAGAAGAAAATGTAAATCGTAGCAAATCTTCAAAAGTGGTTACAAGCTATATTTAAATAATGATATTTCAAAGTTTACAACTTTCTTGTTTTCTAAAATAGACCTTAAAAGAGGTGAGTCAATTAAACTTTCTTTAACCCATTAAGTGCTGAGTGCTGTGATGGGTCTGGGTTGAATTCTCTAGGGAGAACGCCATGTCTTCTTCCATTGTCCATAGAGAGCCAAAGGCTTTGCTGTGCAGGTTCAGTTCTTTCTTCAGACCATCACCAGGCTTCCTTAGATATCGGGTTTACAAAAGTTTAAACAGATGCATGATTGAAAAAATGGTTGTAAATTGATTGTTTTTCTACAAATCATACTATACATTTCTCTAAAATAACATTATTTAAATTAACATTTTAGTGCATGTTATTATGAAGTGAGAAATATTGGAAGATTTCACATCATCATACCCTAATTTATCTTTATGGTAAATCTTGACAATCATAATCATTTTATTTTAAATAAATGGAGATTTCCTAGTAAGCAGCAGATAGATTTAAAAATGGATATCAGTTAAAATTCTGTTGTGATACTACAATGATAAAATTAAACAAATATATTTGTCTCTTTTGATCATACTCATTGTTTTTAGAATTCTATTGAACAAAGACACCAAGGTAAAAGAGGTATACACTGTTACTAAAATTTATAGTTTCATTTTTACAAATACATTTATGCATCAAAATCCCCATGACTTGAAATAGGTAGTAAAAGTGAACATACACTCAAATGTTCACATAAATAACCTTAAAAACCTATATTGGACAGATATCAGGCTCAGCCCAGTGCAGAGGCATGATGAGACTTCTGTGCCTGGGAGATCAGCCCAGAGTCCTCCCGTGGGACTTCTGAGTTGGGGTGGCCAGAGCTACGTAGGCACAGGAGCTTCAGCATGGGGGAAGCACATAGTTAAAATGATCAGAGTAGCAAAAGATGAGTTAAGAGAGCAAATGCAGGCAATGTATGATTGTACCAGTCAACAGTTAAAAGAACAGATGCAGGATGCAAAACATCATTTCAATAAAGAGATAGAGATTCTGAAAACAAAAAACAGAAATCCTTGAAATAAAGGAAACAAGAAACTAAATTAAAAACCAGTAGAAAACATAACCAACAGGTTAGATCACCTGGAAGACAGAATCTCAGACATTGAAGACAAAATATTTAATCTTGAAAAAAAAAATTGACCAAACAGAGAAGATGTTAAGAATTCATGAACAAAGCCTACAAGAATTATGGGATATCACAAAAAGACCAAATTTAAGAGTTATTGGTATTGAGGAAGGTACAGAGATACAAACCAAAGGAATGTATAATTTATTCAATGAAATAATATCAGAAAAGTTCCCACATCTGAAGAATGAAATGGAAAATCAAATACAAGAGGTTTACAGGACACAAAATGTACAAAACTACAACAGATCAACACCAAATCACATTACAATGAAAGTACCTACATACAAAATAAAGATAGAATTTTAAAGGCTCTGAGAAAAAAAAAATCAGATTACATTCAGGGGGAAACCAATACGGTTATCAGCAGATTTCTCAACCCAGACCCTAAAAGCAAGAAGGGCCTGGAATAACATATTTCAAACTCTGAAAAAAAGGGATGCCAACCAAAATCTTATACTCAGCACAACTTACCTTCAGATTTGACAATGAAATAAAATCTTTCCATGATAAACAAAAGCTAAAAAAATGTGAAAATAGAAAGATGGCACTTCAGGACATTCTCAGCAAAATATTCCAAGAGGAAGAAATGAAAAACAACAATGTAAATCAGCAAGGGAGGAACTACCCTGAAGGAATAGCCAAATAAAGGAGAAACCAAGTCAAGTTAAAAACCAAAAATAAGCCCAAATCACCAGAAAAACGAGTCATATCTCAATAATAACTCTGAATATTAATGGTCTAAACTCATCAATCAAAAGACATAGACTGGCAGATTGTATTAAAAAAAAAAAAGATCCAACAATATACTGCCTTCAAGAGATGCATCTCATAGAAAAATATATCCACAGACTAAAGTGAAAAGATGGGAAAAAAATACCACACACATGGACTCAATAAAAAAGCAGGGGTTTCCATCCTCATATCAGATAAAATGGACTTCAAGCCAAAATTAGTTAGAGGGGATAAAGAAGGACATTTCATACTGCTTAAGGGATGCATAAATCAGCAAGACATAAAAATCATAAATACTTATGCCCCAAACAATGGTCATCCATGTATGTCAAACAAATATTTCTCAATTCCAGAAACATGATAGACCAAAACATAATAATACTAGGTGACTTCAACACACCTCTCTCACCATTGGACAGACCTTCCAAGCAAAAATTTAACAAAGAGACCAAAGAACTCAATAACACAATCGATAGTTTAGACTTGAGACATATGTAGAATATTCCATCCATCAATAAGCGAATACACTTTCTTCTCAGCAGCCCAAGGATTCTTCTCTAAAATAGACCATATATTATACCACAAAGCTACTCGTAGCAAATACAAAAAAATAGAGATACTAATTTGTATTCTATCAGATCATAATGGAATAAAATTAGAAATCAATGATAAAATAAAAAACAGAAAATATTCCAAAATCTGAAGATTAAATATGTTATTGAATGATGCATGGGTAACAGAAGACATCAGGGGGGAAATTAAAAAATTCTTAAAGGTAAACCAGAACAAAGATACAACATATCAAAATCTCTGGGACACTATGAAAGCAGTACTAACAGGAAAATTCATTGCATGGAGCACATTCAATAAAAGAAAGAAAAGTGAACAAACAAACGACCTCACAATACAGCTAGAAAAAAAAGAACAGATCATCACCAAAAGTAGAAGACAGGAAATAATTAAAATCAGAGCAGAAATTGATGAAATTGAAATAAATGAAACAATTCAAAAAACTGGCAAAACAAAAAGTTGGTTCTTTGCAAAATAAATAAAATTGATAAACTCTTAGCCACTCTAACAAAGAGGAGAGAAAAAAATCAAATTACTAAAATTTGTGATGAAAAAGGAAATATCACAACAGATACTATTGAAATACAAAACATATTTAGAAACTATTTTGAAAATTTATACTCCAACAAAATAGAGAATCTCAAAGATATCAACAGATTCCTAGAGGTATATGAGCCACCCAAACTGAATCTGGAGGAAATACATAATTTAAATAGATCAATTTCAAGCAATGAAATAGAAGAAGTCATCAAAAGCCTACCAACAAAGAAAAGTCCAGGACCAGATGGATTCACAGCCGAGTTCTACCAGACCTTCAAAGGACAGCTCATTCCAATACTCCTCAAAGTATTGCATAAAATAGAGGAGGAGGGAACCCTTTCAAACTCATTCTATGAAACTAATATCACCCTGATACCAAAACAAGACAAAGACACATCAAGGAAAGAAAATTTCAGACCAATATACCTAAGGAACATAAGTGCAAATTTTTTTTAACAAAATTTTAGCAAATCGCATACAAAAACTTAATAAAAAGATAGTTCACCATGATCAAGTGGGTTTCATCCCAGGGATGCAAGGTTGGCTCAACATCTGGAAATCAATAAATGCAATTCACCATATCAACAGACTTAAAGTTAAGAACCACATGATTACTTCAATAGATGCAGAGAAAGCATTTGATAAAATACAACACCCCTTCATGCTCAAAACACTAGGAAAAATAGGGATAGTTTGAACATACCTCAACATTGCAAAGGCTATCTATGCTAAGCCCATGGTCAATATCATTCTAAATGGAGAATAATTGAAAGCAATCCCCCTGAAAATTGGAACAAGGCAGGAATGCCCTCTTTCACCACTTGCATTCAACATTGTCCTTGAAACTCTAGCCAGAGCAATTAGACAGACCAAAGAAATTAAATTTATATAGGAAAAGAAGAGCTCAAACTATCCCTATTTGCCAATGACATGATTCTATATTTTGAAGAGCCGAAAAATTCCACCAGAAAACTTCTAGAACTCATAAATGAATTCAGTAAAGTAGCAGGATACAAAATTAATGCTCATAAACCCAATGCATTTTTATTCATAAATGATAAATCCTCTGAAAGGGAAATTAGGAAACCTACCCCATTCACAATAACCTAAAAAAAAAATAATATACTTGGGAGGCGATCTAACATAAGAGGTGAAGGGCCTCTACAATGAGGACTACAGAACACTAAAGAAAGAAGTTAAAGTACAAGAAGAAATCAAAGAAATTAAGCAACAAAACAGAAAGCTCTCCTATGTTCTTGGATAGGCAGAATTAATATTGTCAAAATGGCCATACTACCAAAAGTGCTATACAAATTCAATGCAATTCCAAGTAAAATCCCAATGACGTACCTCTTAGAAATAGAGCAAGCAATCATGAAATTCATTTGGAGGAATAAGAGACCCAGAATAGCTAAAGCAATTCTTAGCAAGAAGATCACAATACCAGAACTTCAATTGTACTACAGAGCAATAGTAACAAAAATGGCATGGTATTGGCACCAAAATAGGTACATCAATGGTACAGAATAGAGGACACAGAGACAAACCCACATATATACAGTTTTCTCATACTAGACAAGGGAGCCAAAAACATACAATGGAGAAAAGATAGTCTCTTCAACAAATGGTGCTGGGGAAACTGGAAATCCATATGCAGCAAAATGAAACTAAACCCCCACTTCTCACCCTGCACAAACTCAACTCAAAATGGATCAAGGACCTAGGAATTAACCAGAGACCCTGCATCTAATAGAAGAAAAAGTAGGTCCAAATCTGCATCATGTAAGCTTAGGACCAGATTTCCTTAACATGACCACCGATGTTGAAGAAATAAAAGCAGGAATTAATAATTGGGATAGATTAAAACTAAAAAAAGCTTTTTCTCAGCAAAGGAAACAATCAGCAATGTGAAGAGAAAGCTTTCAGAGTGGGAGAAAATCTTTGCCACACACACTTCAGATAGAGCACTCATTTCTAGAACCTGTAAAGAAGTCAAAAATCTTTACACCAAGAATACAAATAACCCAATCAATAAATGGGCTAAGGAAGTGAGCAGACACTTTACAGAAGAAGATCTACAAGTAATCAACAGATACATAAAAAAATGTTCAACATCCCTAGAAATAAGAGAAATGGATATCAAAACCACCTTATGATTTCATCTCACTCCAATTAGAATGTCTATTATATAGAATACAAGGAACAACAGGTGTTGGGGAGGATATGAGGAAAAAGGTACACTCACACAATGCTGGTGGGGTTGCAAATTAGTGCAGTCAATCTGGAAAGCAGGGTGGAGATTCCTTACCAAATTTGGAATGGATCCAGCATTTGACCCAGCTATCCCACTCCTTGGGCTATACCCAAGACTTAACATCAGCATACTACAGTGATGCAGGAACATCCATGTTCATAGCTGCTCAATTCACAATAGCTAGATTGTGGAACCAACCTAGATGCCCTTCAATAGATGAATTGATAAAGAAACTGTGGTGTATATACACAATAGAATATTACTCAGCCATAAAGAAGAATAAAATTATGGCATTTGCAGGTAAATGGATGAAGCTGGAGAATGTCATGATAAGTGAGATTAGCCAATCCCAATAAACCAAAGGCCGAATGATCTCTTGAATAAGTGGATGATAATACATAATGCTGGGTAGGACGGAAGCAAGAAGGGAGGAAGGATGGATTGCATAGAGGACAAAGAAGGATGGGATTGGGGCGGGGGGTAAGAACAATAACAGAATGAGACAAACATCATTACTCTATGTACATGTATGATTGTACAAATGGCATGACTCTACTTTGTGTACAGTCAGAGAAACAATAGTTGGACCCCATTTGTGTTCAACGAATCAAAAGAAATTAAGAAAGAGTGATGAAAAAAGACAAATAAATATGTGAAAACATTAAAAAAATATATGAATAAAGAAGTTCAAGTTCTGAATTTGCCAGTTACTATTCCCTCTGGTAGAAGCAAAGGATGCAGAGAATAGAAGTGCAGACTTGAGAGTTAGAATCTTGCTCAGCCCACCATACCCATGTAAACTTTCAGACAGTACTGAATTTGTAGATTTAATTCATTTGATTAATGGGAGGCAATTGTAACACAGATTCATAAAACTTTTGTGAAGATATAGTAACATATTTCTGGGAGAATGTTTACTACCACAATAGACATATAGAAGACATATAAATGTTAATTCTTAGGTTTGTTTTATGTCATTTCATAAATGACATAAGTTCCTATAACCACTGTGAGGCATGTGGCAGTAGGAGAAGTAGGTCTTTGTAGGAAATATTATATGCTATGATCTTTGGGAGCAAAGGAAACTGAGGGAACCTTTCACACCTGAACACCAAGCCCTTACCATTGCCAACTGCTCACACAGGTCTCTTTCTTTTCATTCCTGCTGGCCTTTTCCTTGATGAAATTCTAACCAGC
Organism: Glaucomys volans; assembly: GCA_020662805.1. Taxonomy (NCBI): domain Eukaryota; kingdom Metazoa; phylum Chordata; class Mammalia; order Rodentia; family Sciuridae; genus Glaucomys; species Glaucomys volans. The sequence continues at coordinate 51,196 of JAJEJO010002564.1, forward strand.
TGGACCAAAATTACTATAACCACTGTGAGGTTGAAGTTCTTTGACTGTGTTATCATCACTATCATAAGTATTTATTTTTAAGTATGCTCACAAATTATAAGTTTGAGACAGTTTTTTTTTTTGGTCAAAATTAGTAAGCTTTTAAATTTCAAAAAAATAAAATAACAGATAATTATACTACAAAATATACACATACTTGGACTTGAACCACCATTTGACCCAGCTATCCCACTCCTTCAGTTTATACCCAAAGGTCTTAAAATCAGCAAGGTATAGGGATGCAGCCACATCTATGTTCATAGCCACTCAATTCACAATAGCTAGATTGTGGAACCAACCTAGATGCCCTTCAATTGAAGAATAGATAAAGAAACTGTGGTATATATATACAACAGAATATTACTCAATCATAAAGAAGAATAAAACTATGGCATTTGCAGGTAAATTGGTGACTATCATGCTAAGTGAAGTAAGCCAAGCCCAAAAAACCAAAGGCCAAATAATGTTTTCTCTGATCAGTGGATGCTGATACATAATGGGGGGGGGGTTGGGAGGGATAAGAAAAGAATGGAGGAAGTATGGATGGTGTAGAGGAAAATGGGATGGGAGTGGGTGGGGGAAGGAAAAATAGTAGACTGAGACAGACAGTATTACCCTATGTAGATGTAAGATTATATGAATTGTGTGAATCTACATTGTGAAAAAAAAAGATATATTCCCTGCTATATAATTATATTAAAATGGGTTCTACTGTCATGTATAATTAAAAAGAACCAATAAAAATATACATATACTTTTGATTACATACATATATTGTATATGTTCCATATTTGCAATTTTGAAAAAAAATTTTCATAAATTTTAATAGCATTTTCATATTTTAAGTTAAGAAGGACAAAAAGGCTATTTAAAAATTACTGCCAATACAGTTTGAAAGATGATAGTTTCTGATCTTTGTACATTAGAACTCCTTGTATTCTGAGTAACTTTACTGTGATTATAAGAGCTTGTGATTTAAGTAACATATGCAAATGAACCTAAGTGGTATTTGCATACTGACTCATTTAATCATAATATTCATAATCAAGAGAAAATCATTTTATATAGGTGTAGATTCAATGAATGTAGTAAATTAGTTTTAATTTGCAAATGAGTGCTTTTAAATAATGCTTTTAAAATCTGACAATATAAAAAACATTGAAGATCCTCTTATACCTTGAAATAAAATATTGAGCTGATGAGCTTATTTCAACTACTCTTTCTTTTATTTCAAAACAAAGTTTAAGATAACTTTATCAACATATTATGTGATAAATAAATGTAATAAATAATAACAGTAGAGTATATGTTAATTAGCCAAATGTCTGACCAATCTTTTAAAATAATAGAATTTTAACTTCATGGAATTTAAATTTCCTAGAAAATGGATCAAAAATACTACGAATATAATTTATGTTGGTTTCTTGTATCTAGTTTATAGAGGAAATTAGAAAGCATACGATTGCCCCTAATTATTTTTGAAAGAAAGCATAAGTTTAATAAGTAATTTAATTTAACTTAATTATTAGTCATTTGCACATATGTGGAAGAAAGATAATATACTCTGCAAGAATATCGATGTTTGAGTAAGATGATCTATTTTTGGATCCAGGCACTTTTGTGATTGTTAGAAGATTATTTAACTTCTCTAATATTCCCAATCTTTAAAACAGCATTCGGCTCTTACGTTTATTAAATTATACACTATTGTTCTTAGCAATCTTTTAGAATATACAAACAATATTAAGTATTCTTATCTCTGTTGTTATTTGCTAGAAGGGAAAGCATATCAATACCAATATTCTCCTTGATATTATGACCATCATTATGGGATCTCTTCCTATTTAGCAAGAAAAGTATAGGATATGGCAGGCATTCTAATGTGACTAGAAGTGGATCAGAAACCTCCTCTTTGAAGAAGTAGGCGAACCTTGAGATTTTTCAGGCATAGCATTGGCATAAAGAGCTTGGTCTACCTCAGGTTTATAGCTATTTAGAGTACATAACTCCTATAGCTCTCCTCACCAAAATCTAACTTTCTCACTGTGAATTTGATTTCTATGCATCCTCCATTATACCAACATGTAAATGTTGCTCTATTACATTGGTCCATCCACTCTTCAATTAACTATACCCATAGAATCACAAGCCAGTTTTCTGCACGTTGAAGTCAAATGTGGACCTTATCGTCTGGCTGAATGCCCTTCAATTTGGGCAGTATCAAAATTAATTTGTGCTGAAATTTATACACATGTGAGTGGGTTATTGTCATAAAAATAGGGCTATATGTCCTTGTCCTTTAAAAATACATAGTCTAAAAGAACTACTTTAATAACTGATATTATTTAATACAGACTTTAAAAAATTACCTATTTTATAGGCTTGCACATCAAATCTGTATATTACCTTTCCCAAATACTTGCTAAGAGAGGGGGAAAACTAATTAAAAATAAATATTTAAAGAATGGGAAAATATTGAACTATGGAAGATACCAAATTATAAGAGTTGTATTTATGCATATCAGTATGAGTCAAATGTCTCCATCTAAGTAAGACTTGTTGAAATTTAACCTCGGTTGTTAAGCATTGGAAATAGGTGGAATCTTCAAAGGTTGATTAGATCATCGAACCTCTGTCCTCTTGAATTAATGCATTTATGGCTTGATAGATTAATGGGTTAATGGATTATCTCAAAATGTGTTGTTATAAAAATAAATTTTACTCTCTTTTCAATATGCTTCTCTTTTTCTGTGATGCCTTGTGCTGCATCAGAATTATTCAGAATCATAAAAACATGAAGTCTTTTATCAGATACCTCCCATCAACATCAAAACTTTTGTAATGTTCCCTTAATTAATAACCCCTTTTCTTTGTAAATTATCCAGTCTCTGGTATTCAGTTATAAAAAGAGAAAGCAGTCTAAACATACATGCAAACACACATACACAGACACTGATACACATATACACACAAATGCATGCAAAAGAAGGGGAAAATAAATATGTAGTAGTAGGTAAATAATTATCTCTTTCTACTGATAAATTCAATTTTCAATCTACTACTAATCTCTGTCTTCTTAATAATCACTTATGAGTCAAGAAAAGTTCTTCAAAATAGCTTTCCATAAATCTGAAGCCCCAATTGTAACATGTTACAAAATCTTTCATTCCAAATTTTCATTGACAAGTTTTATTACATTTTATTTAACATAATCATGAATAGGAGAAATAACATTCTACATAGTGAGACCCTCAGTAATTAAGTGAGACCTTCCCCAAAATAAAAAAGTGCTGCATCCCAGTGGTAAGGTGCCATGGGTTCAATCCCAAGGTCCTCCCCACCTCAAAAAAAGAAAGAAATAACAAGAAAAAGAAATATACTCTACATGCAGTCTACAGTTTATAGACTGACTACATTGGACAATGATAAACACCATTTGGGTTAATTGATAAATTATAGTGACCCAACAGATGAAAGTCATTTTTGCAAAAACCCAATTAAATTGACTATGTAAAATAGTTTCATCCACGAGAAAAATACGCATAACTACTCATACACAGCAACACACACATACACACACACACATATACATACACAGACACATACTGAAGGTTTCTGAACCCTCAAGCCTGATATCAGCATAGACAAAACCTTCATAAGTAGAAAATAACTTTGAATTTTAATAATTAGCAAATCAGGGCCTTTAGATTTAGACATAGTAACTTAAAAGACAGTCTTTTCAATTATTTTAAAATTTTCTTTTTGTATTGTGTGAATTATGAAAATAATTTCTTTGCCTTGAATTAATTATATAAGTACATATATGTGTGTATGCATTCCTAAAAATAGAAACCAAAAATGTTTATTTTCAAGATATTAGAAAACACAATATGCTGGTATTACTTGCTTATATTTTCATAAAGGAAAAAGAAACATACCCAGTTAAATGAATAAAAATAGTTAAACCCAAAAGCAGGAAGAAGTAATTTACATTACTTAAAATAGATCAGATTTTATCTTTAGTTATGTCTTACAAGCAGTATATCAAACATGGGACTCTTTCTGGGAGTTAAACATGAACATTTTTTAGTTTTTAATTTAAGAAATGTTTGCTGAATCGCGAGGTACAATGCATAAGCATTAGTTTTTCTTCATTTGAAGTTTATTGATAGAGGATTAATCTCCAAGAGGATGACAGATACCTCCACACGTAAAGGCAGCTGGGAACGTGACTACAGTGACAGAAGTTTTTCCTTATTCAAGATGTAAATTTGATTGCTTTTAAGGAAAAAAAAATTCACATATTTGAGAGTGATAATAAAGGACTTTTAAAAAAGTTTTCCATGTCATTCATATGTTATGCCTTAATTTGTGATATAAAAGGTATTTATGAGCAAGTCAGTTTTCTAAAATGGAAGCCAGGAGACAATGGATAATATTGAATGGAATTTTTGAGATGACAAAACAAACAAACAAACAAGAATTAGCAAATGCCACAATAAATATTTATTCTCTGGAATAAATAAATATTCCAAGAAGTACGGACTTAAAGTCAGAAATGCGAGCTCTTCACATTCATATACTTAGTCTTTAGAATACTGCTTTGTGAATTGCTATCCACCTTTCACCTTCATATGCAGAGAAGATAAGAACTTGCTTTGGAGGACTTGCTTGTCGATATTCTAAGCATGCAACACTTAATTGTATATAATATAACAAGTCTCTAATTTTTGGAACTGAAAAATTGAGGGGTTATTTCTAAGAATGAAGGTGCCTTATCTAAATTTGTTTGCTACCATTCTGAACACATATACACTTTAGCAAAGCAAAACAAATGAGCCTGAATGAGTATTAATTGATAAAACAGAAAAAGAAAAAAGAGGAGGATGTGCTCAAAGTGTATTTATATGAATAAGAGTGTCATAGTTTTAATTTTTATTGTTATGTAAGTGAAAAAGCAGATGTAAATATTAGGCAATCAAAGAAACACAAATCAAAAGTACACTGAGATTTTACCTCACTCCTGTTAGAATGTTAAAATCAAGAATCAAATATTGATATATGCAGGTGAGGATGTGGGGAAAAGGGCACTTTTATACGTTGTTGGTGGGAATGGAAATCAATACAATCACTTGGGAATGGAATCAATATATGACCCAGGTGTCTCACTCCTTGGTATTAATGTAAAATCTAAAATAAGCATAGTAGGGTGCTACATGCATATCAATGTTTAGAGAACACAATTCACAGTAGCCGAGATATGGAACCAGCATAGGTGTCTGTCAACAGAGGAATGATTAAAGAAAACATGTGACTTATAAACAATGGAGTTTTACTCAGCTATAAAGAAGAATGAAACTGTCATTTATTCTTAAGTGGATGGAACTGAACAACATTGTGATAATAGAAATAAACCAGAATCACAAAGTCAAGGGTGGGTTGTGGAGGCTAAAGAGAAAAAAAGAAATCTCACAAAAATAGAAGGAAAACCAGTAAGGTAGAGGAATGGAATTTTGAGAGGAGAGATAAGGGGAAGGTTCCGGGGAATGAAATTTCCCAAATTATGATGTGTTTGTGTACAAATACAGAACAATGAATCTCACTTTTATGTACAATCATAGAGTGCTAACAAAAAAAAAGAAGAAAGAAAAAGAATGGAGATCAGCAGAGTAGAACAAAGGATGAATGGTAAGGAGGAGGAAAGGGATTGGAGAGGTATAATGAATGAGATTGATGAAGTTGTTATGTGCATGTACAAATATGTCAATGAATCCCATTGTTATGTATAACTATAATAAATCAATAAAATAATAAAAGTATACTTCAACACACTGAAACATATGTTTAGATATATTGTATCTATTTTCTTCTCTCCATTGACCTATCTAATCATAGCATTTTAATATATGGTATGACAAATACTTCCTTTCTTTTCTCTGTTCTTTAGTTTGACCTAACTCTTTTCAAATCTTATTATTTCAATTACACATTAAAATTCTCAAAAAATCCAATATATATTTTGGTGGGATGCTTGAGTATGTTTAAAATAATACAAAAGCAGCATTGTCTAAGTCCTAGAGGACTCAGAAGATCTCAGCTTGAATACAAGCTATGTAACCAGCTAGATCAGTCATCAAGGGCAGGTAATTAAACAAATTTTACTCATCTCATGTATAAAATGAATATAACAATGGGTACTGCAAAATACTATCAAAATAAATGGGAAAATCAATTAATTATTGTTTTATAAATAATTTTTCTACTTCTTTCAAATTGATTTGCCAATTATTTTATAAATTCTACAAAAAAGCAAATCCAAATAAGTTGTACCAAATTCAATTTTTATTGGCTAATAAATGCACTCATGAGATGATGAATTTTTTGCCTTTGATTCAGGTTTTTATGATCCTGCGTTGCTATATTCTTAACTGTGGAACAATCCAATATCTTTATCCTTAGATTTTAACTTGACAGTCTTCAGCTTGTTGTTATAATTTTAGATCACGAATTTTGCTTATGAGTCTATATAAACTTGAAACAAACTGGACATATTACAATCTTAACTGTTTTGTAATAATTATGATAAAGGGAAAGTTGCAGAAGAAACCAACAGAACCAATACATTTAAAATAACTAAAAGAAATTTCACAAAAGAGTTTCCTATTAGTGCTTATGAAATTTTGTCCTGGACATAAATTGCAAAGTCTTTTTTGTTATACTAAGTCCTCACATTTATACATATATAAGTATATATATAAATATATATATGTACATATATATACACTATTTCTTTTGATAAAATTTGTTTTCATTACCTAAGTTCTTTGTCACTCTTAACTAGGATATGGTGTTCATTCACATAATATTATACAAAAATTTTGGAGGGCCCTCTTTATGAAGTATTGTCTGTTAATGTGTTTCCATTGACAGAGGCCTTGACACTATTCAGCTTGTTAGGACTTTGCTATTGAAAAATGAATCCCTTTCTGAAAACAAGATGCAGGGAAATATAGTCCTCATTTTCTCTGGTACTTACTTGTTCAAAGGACTGTAGCAATTTCAAGAGGTGCTAAAATATGCATCCATAAGGCTTGATCATGCTAACAATGAAGAAAAAGTATAATGAGCATTTATGATTTAAATTGAAGAGTTTCAAAAGGATGTAAATTAGTATCTTATCAAAAAGGATAAAAAATACCCTATCAAGTTAAAGAGCAATTTCCCAGATTCTGGGCTTATCATAAGCGTTTATTTTTTATCATTAAGCATTTTTAAAACAACCTGCATTTACTACACTTGCTGAGAGCATATCATGTCAGTTCATTTCCAAATGGGAGAGCACTTTAAAGTTGTCAAGGACTCTCCCAACACATAACGAAGGGCACCAATGAGGGAAGGGATGATGGTCACAACTGTGAAATGACATTTGAGGAAGCAGGATATAAAATTAGCCATCAAAGTCAAGAGCAAGGAGATATCATTCATATCTACCTGCATTAGTTTTCTAATACTGCTATCAAATTACCACAAACTTACTTGCTTAAAAGAATACCCCTTTATTCTGGTAGACTTTTGTAGGTGGGATATCTGGGCAGGCTCAGTTGTGCTGTCTGCTTATGTTATTCCAAGATAAAAATCAGGATATCCTCTGGACTGGACCCATCTGGAGGCTCTGGCAAATAATCAATTTCAAAGGTCATTCCAGTTGTTGGCAAAATTCTGTTCCTTGCAGCTGTATGTCTGAGCAGAAAAGGAAGACAAAGAAGTCTCCACAGACAAGGTGGAAATTTGTCATTCCTCCCTTATTCTTCCACCTTAATGTTCTGTCCCTCAGATACCCTTTGTCTCCTCTATTAAGGCAATTGAAGGGATGATATACAAACCTCTCTTTAGTTCAGGAATTACATAAGAAGACCCAGGAGACTACAGAAAGCCCTGCTCAAGGAGGCTTGGTTGAGCTACTGAAATGCCTGATACATCTATACACCATCTCTATTTTTATTGACACCACTCCACTCAATTGTCATTTCAGGAATTGATAAAAAAAATAAACTACTTTCCACAATGTCAACAGTAGAGCATTTGTACTACCGTAAAAGAGGTACTTACCAGCACATAAATTCAGGGGAAGTCTTTTTGTCTATCCTTCTAAATTACAGTAATCACTAAAAATTCTATCTTTATATTTTCATGTTAAGTTTGTTACAGATGGAAATATGGACAATTTCCAAACTCATTTTACAAAGGCCACACGTTCACAAATCATTAATAGGATGTGTTTACATGGCAAGATATTTACAAATCAATTTATTGTAATCATTAAAAATTGTATAAGCAAGACTCCAGTTTTCTAGAAATATTCTATGTTGGTTATGATTAACATTCCACAAAACAAGTGATTCTTTAAAGTGGTGCCTTCCAAGGGGAATGACTCAAAAGGTAGCTTTGTTTTCAAAGTGATGAACCTGGATAGAAGAGGTCTAAAAAGTATCCCCAACTTTTTATTTTGTTAACATAAATTATTGTCTAGAATGTGTTTTCAATCTGCAACGACATAAGCATACACTATATGCACATAGTATGTATATGATATATAGTTTATTATATATGCTATATGCATGTGCCTATATATGCATACTACAGTGTGTATATATGCATATATGTATTCACACTATATGTAACTAGTATACATATACACTATATATATACACAAATGTATATGTACACACATTTAAACACATTTATATTCCTTTTAAATTAGACTAATTGGGATTACTAGATTGGCTCATGTAAATTTGCCTCGAGGGAATATTTAAACAGTAAAAAATGATCTTTTGAGTATTATACACATATGCATATATGTGCATACACTATACACATATAAACACATACATGTGTTTATATATACACGTACAAACACATATTATCTATATATGCATTGGATATATGTATGTGAATTCAAATCTTTCCAATGGACTAACTACAGTCTCAAAAAAAAATACTAAAAAAATAATTAGCAAAAGATTAGACCATTGCTTACTTTGAAATGTTATTTTGACTTTCCCCAAAGCCAAGGGCGTGTCTCCAAGTGTAAAAGCCCTGCTCTACTGAACCCGAGTTGTCCAAACTCCAAAGGCACCTTATCTAGATCTTTTTTTCCCTCTCTTTCTATTTCCTTCTCATCTCCTGGTTGGTCTGGTGTGAGAGAAGGATATGATGGAGGTGGCACTTCACATTACATACCTACAAGTTCACCATTAACAAGTATTAGTATTAACAAGTTCACTGCCATCAACACTGTGAAACTTCTGTGCTTATGGCCAACAAATGGTTTTTTCCTGCTATGAATTAAGTTTCTAGTTTTTTCCTAAGGTAATTTTAATAGCTCTCTGCTTTCTGAAAGAACCCTAACCCTAAACACAGAGGGAGTGTGGTTCATTACCCAGCAGCAATCACTTATTTACTGTAATCAGAATGACATTGAATTTTCTCTAGCCTGACTTATATGAGCTGATTAGGGTTTACCAGAAGTGCCTATGGATGAAAAAGAATAAGTTAATATAAGTCCCTTGGACTAGAAACTAGGAAGCATTCATGAAAACTTCTAGAGACACACTTCCCTGGACAGTGGTTCAGAGAATTTGGTTAGTTCCTCAAGCTCCAATTCTGCCAAGTGTACTAATCTTATCCTGACGACCTTGAGGATGAAGTTTCAAGTCTTAGGTACCATGCTACCCTCAGAAGCAGATTCAGATTAACCTTGATGATGTCTGGCTTCTTTCTCTGATCACTAATGAGTTGCATTTCTCAACTTGCAGTATCCCTAGTTTGACCAAACCAAACATTTTTACAGTACAGACAAAAATCAAGCCACTGCACTCTAATGAATTGACTGCTGACTATCATTTAAGAGCCAAAGGCATTTTTGAGGAAGGGAATTTTAGAAATGCTAATTATAGCCATATCACAGAACCCTTAATAAGGTAAAAAAAAAAAAAAAAAAAAGATTAGATAGAGTCAAAGCTTGGAATCACAAAAGGCAGGAGCAGTGCCTAATAAATGTGACAATTCCTGAAGACAGAGCACAAAGAGTCAGCAGGAGAGATCTGAGGACTAATCTGCCTCCAGTTTGAGAGCACTTTGAACACTATACAGCACACAAAAGACCAATTTACTGGCTCAGGAAATGTGACATTGGGAATTGAGCATTGAAACTATCTAGGAAGTCTTCAGATAGTAAAAGATTTCAGGCAGACAGACTGCTTTAAAATGGAAGGCATATGAGAGAAATGATAGGATACTCAGAGAAGGGTCTACTTTCAGACAGTTTAACTGCTAATGATGGAGGACAAGGAATATAATATTATATGAAATAAGCAAATAATAGAAACTTCATACTATTGATAAATCCATAAAAAGGAAAAATAAAATAAATACAACTGAGTGGTCTGAGAGGTTTAAAACATTAGTAGAATGCTTAGTTGCTATTATTATTATTATTATTATTATTATTATTATTATTATGGGGACTGAACCCCAGGGTGCTTAAACACTGATCTGCATACCTAACCCCTTTTAAAATATTTTATTTAGAGAAAGGGTCTCTCTAAGTTGATAAAGGCCTCACTGGCTTTGACTTGTTAGCCTCCTGCCTCAGCCTCTGAAACTGCTGAAATTACAGGCAAGCACCACCATACCTGGCTCAGCTATTATTCTTCTAAAAAGGTATTTATCTAGCAAATAAACTGTAAGGTAATACAATAAGAACAAAAATAAACAGAGAAATGCAAATATGCTTACACTTTCAAGCAAGATATCAAGGAAGGGATGAAATATTAAAGTAGAATGACTCAGACCATATCTATAATAGTCAGTCAGAAATAAAAGAGAATAATACATTAAAATGTGAAAATCAGTCCAAGTGAAACCAAAAAATAATTGTGACCAAAAGAAGAATTGTGTATTATCTGATATTAATATTATATTATTTGTAAAGTTTGATTTCTGTATTGTTTAAACTTTTTCTTTACTCTTTTTTTCTTGGCCTTAGCTAATCTAATGTTAACTATCCATAACTAACCTGCTCCTACTTCTAAACCCACCTCAACTTGTACTTAAGATTCTAAGTATGCTAGACACAATGTTGTGCTTTGTAAGCCTATTTCAAGTAACCTTATTTTCTCCCCTAAATCTTCATTTCCTAAATCATTAATGACATTTTTAGACTATAGTCTTCCTTCACAGGTGTAGCTGGTTACTACCAGTTTTAAAGGTAACTATATTACCCACTAGCTGAATCTCATGAACAAGGAAATGAATGTAAGAATGTGAAGAGCCTGTATAGCATGGCGGATATTTCATCAGGTCATTTATATGGCATTATCTTGAGGATTCCTGTAGCTAAGATAGCAGCTATTTCTGAGTGTCTGTGATGTATAGAGACACTTTCATGATACTTTACACAAACTACCTAATTTAATCCTCACATAAAAGCTATATTAGGTAGCTCTTAGTTATATTAGGTATATCCCATTTTATAGCTAGAAATTTGAGAAACAGAAATAACTTCAGAGAACAGTGAAAAATCACAGTATTCAATAACTTATTTGGGAATAGACAATGTCTTTGCCTTATTTTATGTTTCTTTAAATCTCATATTTGAAACCACTTTGATACCTGTGCACAGCAAATTAAACAGTGGGAAAATAAAAGGCTCACAACACAATTTTACCTAAGATCATTTTAGTTGAAGCTAACATACTGATAATAACTGAAAAAAAAGAGCACAGAATATTCCAATCTTGATGTGATTTAGAAATAAGAGGGACCTTGGGACATTTAGTAAGAGAAACAGCCACTTGCTAATAGGTATGATTGATGAATAGAATGTAATTCTTTTAAGACAATGGTACTGTCGCTCAGTGGACTCTGTCCGTTAACACAAAATGGCATTTTCAGATAGAATATTATAAGATAATATTTAATCCATAGTACCCAACAGTAATGAAATAAACATCAGTATTTTGACCATTGAAGAAGTCACTCAAAACAACCTTCCTACCTTTAATTATTTTTATTTGCATATATCTAGCAGATTGAGAAAAGGCACATTATAATTATGCTGTTTTAAATAAAATAATATTCCAAGATATGAATACATTCTGTATTATTGCATTACATGATACGAATAAAAAGTGGCTGCTTAAATGAAAGAGATGAAGAGGTGTCAAAGGATCAAACAAAGACTAGCAGAGGAAGACAATGAAAAACTCAATCATTACCAAGCAAATAATACCAAGGAAGAAATTCATGTAATGGTTCCCTCAAGGGGAAACGTCAAGAGATATTAAATGCTTGAAAGAAGAATTTTTAATCCTCATCTTAATTAATCATTTAAATCTTCTCCAGATAGGGTAAATATTAATCACCAGTTTGTACACATTTGAATAAAGAAAGTCCCATTGTTCATCAGAAAGCAGCTTCAGTTCAAGACAACAATAATTTCCCAGATGATGTCACTTGGAACTAATTATAATGAAATAACAATGCTCAGATTTATAAAGAAAAACCTTGAGTAGTTTTTCACATAATAGTTATAAAAAATCACAGAGTTCCAACAGAACCCTAATGTTTCTCTTCTTTCCCAAAAATTCATTCAGGAAAACATATTACATTTAGTAGTCGTGGGTCTCCAGACTCTTGGTGGTGATAGTTTCTCAGACTTTCCTTGTTATGAGTGATCTAGGCAGTTCTAAAGAGTACTTTTCAGGTATTTTGTAGAATGCCTATTAATTTTGATTTGTTTGATGTTTTTCTCACTTATTTGAGTGTGGTTTTGGGGACTGAGGGAGAACACCAGAAGGGTGACATGTTCTCCCCACTTATCAAGGGATCATTCTAAAGTGTGCAATAACTATTGAAGAATTTCTTTTACTTTTATTTGAGAAATCCTTATTTCAGTCTTTGCCTACTTCTTATTTCTCTCAGATAACCCTCTGTTTGTTCATCCTGCCTAGTTTAATCAGCTCCAAATAAAGGAGATTTCTTGCTCTCCTCCACAAACATTGTCTTGCTAAGGGAACATCTTTGCTCAAAACCAACAGAAACATATGAGGTACCAGTGGCCACTGAATTGAGAACAATGGTCAGGTCTTACCCCAATATATGGTGACAGGGTGGTGGCATGAAGGTGGCTAGTTTTTCTTCCCCTTTTCTGTAGACCTATTCTGTTTCTTGATCCTCCATCAGGACTCACTTCAGAGTGTAATTTTAATTATCTGGCTTAGGTAGTGTGAGATTTCTCCACTGCAAAATTGTTCTTTTATTTCCTTCAATTCCATATAGTATACCCTGGAGTATAACCTATGGGGCAGCCCACATTTAAGGAGTAAGAAGAAATGGGCAACCTCTCTTTGGACCAAGTATTTTCATAAAGTCTTTAGAATTCTTTAATTTGGGAGATAGGTCTATTTTTCCCTTTTATTTGTATTTCCTTATTTGTTCACTCAATTAACAATTTTTATGCGAGTGTACATTTATTGATATTTATTTTGCAGTATGACATAAAACTAAATATTACTTCATTTTGTTCTTTAAATTATTTTAGGTAGTGATCAGGTGTACCCCACATCACATGGTGGGCATTGCCAGGACCGTATGGCCTTCTTTGCTATGATCTCATGAGCTTCTGTAGCAGCAAGCTGCAACATGACCTCCTCAAGATGGTTCCCCCCTTGGCTCTCTATTAGTTGAGAAGCACAGTACTTTTTAAACTCCAGTTCACTATGCAACCTCCGGCTTGGCTAAGTTCATACTGCTTTTCTGTTTTACAGGCTTTTCCATGCCAAATTTATTCTGTGCTTCTTTCTCTGTGTTATTCCTCTCCTCTGTGGTGAACCAGTGACCCTGCTACAACCAGCTTGACTGGAGTGTGCACTTCCTTATTCTTTGTTTCTTGTTCTTTGCGCCTGAATTTCTGAGTCTTGGAGTATCTCTGACTGATATTCCCACTTTTACCTACCTCATTGAGAAGCAGTACTCAAGCTACTTGAATTTTGAGTCATGGAGCAACTGAAAATGCAGACCTCCTTTAATCTGCTTTGTTGAATCAAGTCTCTGCCATTTTTTTTAGAGCAATTGTTTGCCTTTCTGTTAAGATGATCCTCACTGTATGTATTTCTAGCTTCAATTCTGGAATCAGCCATTTGTCATCCAAGAATTTCCTATTTTGTTTTACTCTTTATATCCTTGACAATATAAAAATCTACAAATACATCAATTCATATGTAGTAATAAAGTATAATACACTTACTAATATTCCATATATCCTATATAATGTATACATATATATACCTCTATGCAAAATTTTATATTCGTTTATTTTGATTTCTAGTAAATATATATAGAAATAGTGCTGTAAGTATGTTGCTTCTAAGTCCTTCCAGTTAAAAGTATAAGGAGACATAGGTGTCTCTAGTACATCTACATATACATGTGTCAAAATGCATCTATAAAGTTACACATAAATTCATATTCATGGGTCCTTGTAGCCTGTTGCTTATTTGTAACTTTTTATGCCAATACTAATAAACCTTGCTTCACTATCTCTGTTCATTTAATTAATTGTTCAATTCCAATATACATGCATAGTGGTTTCAGAATCAATAATCCATACCTTCATGAAAAAACAACTTGATTAACTAGAGTATTTATGTACTTATGATTATGTATAATTTCTCTCACCTTTAGCCTTGCAAATACTACTCACTTCCAAAGTTACAGAGACTAGAATTTTTTCCCCAATCAATTAAGATGTTTTCATACATTATTTCCACAATGCTTAGGATCAAACCTAGGGCCTGGCATATGTTAGGCAAGTTCTCTACCACTGAGTTATAAACCCACTTCATTTTATGTATTTTATATATTTTTTCTTTTATTATTATTATTATTATTTTAGTTCATTGCACACAAATGGAGTACAACTGTAATTTTCTGGTTGTACACAAAGTAGAATCATACAATTTGCCTATTCATACATATACATAGGCTAAAGATGTTTGCTTCATTCTATTATCTTTCCTTCCCTGCCCGCTTCCCACCCCTCATTATCCTTTATACAATCCATCCCTTCTCCATTCTTCCCATACCTCCACCCACCCCCACTATGTGACATCAACTACTTATAAGAGAAGTCATTATTTTATATATTTTAATACAACTACATTGTATTGAATCTATTCATTTTGCTATTCATTCTCTGATGTTGTGTTGTTTTGTATACAACAATGTTTTCTCCTTGTGCTATGAAATTCTCTAAATTTAATAAATGGTTGTCATTCACTGACAAGTTCCACAAATGATTACACCATCCTAAAGTCACTTTTGCTTTACATATTCAACTGCATTCCAGCCTGAACATCTGGAAATAACTCTTCTCTTTACCATCTTTACAGTTTACCTTTTCAGAGTACCATACAATTGGAATTGAAAAATTGTTGTTTTTTCAGATTGGCTTCTTTCACTGTGCAATATGCAAATGCATTTATATCTTTTCACAGATTCATACATAATTTATTTTTACCTCAGAATAGTATTTTGTTGTATTGATATGCCATGATTTGTTTAACCAGTTGCTTATTAAAGAACATCTCAGTTAATTCCAATTTTTATTACTATGAATAAATTTATTATAAATATTCATCTACAGCCAGGTGTGGTGGTGCATACTTGCAATCTCAGCAACTCAAGAGGCTGAGGCAAGAGTGAAAATTTGAGGCCAGTCTCGGTAACTTTTTGAGGCCTATAACCTAGTGAGATGATGTCTCAAAATAAAATTTTAAAAGGCCTGGGCACTTAAATAAGTTTGGTAAATATGTAGGGGAATAATTGTTGTAGTATAAGAAAAATTATGGTTTGCTTTGAAAGAAACTGCCAAATCATATTCCAAAGTAGTTGCATAATTTTTCATTTCCACTACTACAGAATGAAAAGTTCCACTGCTCTAATTCCTTGGCAGATTCTGCCATACATCTGCACCATGGAATATTACACTGTATTAAAATTTAACAAGCTATTGGTACTTATATCCTCCTGAATGAATCTCCAGGGAATTATGCTAAGTGACAAAAATTCAATTCTCCAAAATTACACACTGTATTATTCCATCTGTATAACCTTCATGATATGAAAAAAAAAGTAGAGAAATGAGGAATAGACTTATGGTATGTTAGGGAAGAAATAGGAATGCAGAGAAGTAGATATAGGTTAAAAGTGTAACATGAATAAAGTTTGTGGTGGCGAAAATATTCTCTCTTGACATATATCAATGCAATTGTCTTGGTTGTATGTTTTGCAAGATGTTAGCATTGGGTATAATTAAGAAATAGGGATAAAGAATCTGTATTATTTCTTACACATTCATGTGACTCTATAATTTTCTCAAAAGAAAAGTTTAAATGCAGATGGAAAGTAAATTCCAAAAAAAACAAAAGGGTAGTGATTTAAATGTTAGAATATGGAATAGGGATAAAGAGTGAAAATTCATGAAGGCTGTGTTCTGAGTTTTGAGAAAAGTATGGACATGAATATTCCATACTTTTTTATTTTTTATTTTTTTCATTTTTTTACTCTTTATTTTTAATTTTTTTAAATTTTACAGACAGCATTTTGATTCATTGTACACAAATGGGGTACAACTTTTCGTTTCTCTGGTTGTGCACTATGTAGATTCCTACCATTCGTGTAATCATACACGTACATAGGGTAATGATGTCTGTCTCATTCCACCATCTTTCATACCCCTGCCTCCTCCTCCCTCTCATTTCCCTCTATATAATCTAAAATTCTTCCATTCTTGTCTCACCTCCCACCCTCCCTCCCACTATGAATATTCCATACTTACAGGACAGATTGTGGCATGTTTTCATTTCTTTCCCCAGAGCAAAAAATCAGGGGAAGGAACTGCCCCCTTGAAGACACATTTCCAATCCCACCCAAAGCTTGCATCAATGTGGGACCTTGAGATATGTTCTGGACCACAGAACTGATAGAAAAACATTTCGAAGCAGAATTTAAGCAGGAAATGTGACTCCTTCACATATTCTCTCCTTATTTCATAATGGATATCAAAATCCAGATCAATACATACCACATTTTCTTTATTTTCTTTATCAATTCATCTGTTGTAGGGCACCTACTTTGCTTCCATAGCTTGACTACTGTGAATTGAGCTGCTATAAACATTGATGTGGCTGCATGACTGTAGTATGCTGATTTGGGTTATAAACTGAAGGATGGGATAACTGAGTTATAAATATAAATCGTGGTTCCATTCCAAGTTTTCTGAGGAATCTCCATATTTCTTTCCAGAGTGGTTGCACCACTTTGCAGTCCCACCAGCAATGTATGAGTGGACCTTTTCCCCCACATCCTTGCCAACATTTGTTACTTGTATTCTTGGTAATTGCCATTCTGATTGGAATGAGATGGAATCTCAGTATAGTTTTCATTTTCATTTCTCTAATTGCTAAAGGTGTTGAACATTTTTTCATAAGTTTTTTAACCATTCGTATTTCTTCTTCTGTGAAGTGCCTCTTCAGTTCCTTTGCCCATTCACTGATTGGGTTAGTTATCTTTTTGCATTATCTGGTAAATGGATGGATCTGGAGAATATCATGCAAAGTGAAATAATCCAGTCCCAAAAAAACAAAGGCAAAATGTTCTCTCTGACATGTAAATGCTGAGGCACAACAAGGGAGGGTAGGAAGGAGAAGAATAGAAGTTCTTTGGATTAGACAAAGGGGAATGCAGAGACGGGAAGGGTTGGGAATAGGAAAGAGTAGAATAAATCAGACATAATTTTCATATCTTTATATATGAATCCAAGACCAGTAAACTCCACAGGGATCCTAATTAGAATAAGTTGGTACTCCAAGAACATATAATATGCCAAAATACAGTCTACCGTCATGTATATCTAAAAAGAACGAATTAAAGAAAAAACCCATGCTAATTGTGGAAGTTATTTTTTTGTAGTGGCACAAACTTTATGGTTAAGAACTGAAACTCCATGTGGAGCAGAACACTTCTCACTTACCTCTGGAATGAAATATAACTAAGAAACCAATTTTCTGATTGTGATAACTCACTTATTTTATGATATGCTTTTCACAGTACAAATTGTTACTATAACCACTGCAATAATCTACTACCTATCTCCTTCCATGAGACTCAGAAGGACAAAACAGAAGTAAACAGCCTATGGAAATGACAGGCAATTTCATAAATTCATTTAATTTAACAAATCTACAGTAATAAAATTTTAAAACATGAGCTTGTTTTGTGTTGCCACTTAAAAAGAAAGTAATACTTCTTGACAGTTGTAATTAGCATCTAGTTGTTTATGTAATGGTGCAATTACCTCATTTATTTAACTTACTTTGATAAGAAACTACAGGTGTAAAACTTTCACTTAAAGCAAGCAAGAAAGAATACATTCTTATCTAAATGCATAATGTTTTGTTTATATAATCCCCATTACACAAAATGGGAAAAAGGTTACAAATAAATTATTTCTCATTAAACAAAAAGTATGCACTTTAGCATTTTTAATGCTATATAAAAACTATATGCTGTGAACTGACAATTAAAATTGCCTAAGTTCATTTTCTAATAATTGAGGAAAATCATTTACAACACACCCACAAATACTTGACCATTTTTCTTCTTTTAGTTGTACAGAATAAAGGCAACTATGGAAGATATTTTTTATATAGTCTTAGGATATTTTAAGAATGTCTTCATTATGTAAAATAAAAGATTAGAAGTATTTCAAAACTAGACAATGTAACTCAAGTATACTGAGGCATAAGTAATCAAAAATAGTATTGAAAATAAAATTATAAATTGAAATTTTTGTCAGAAGCATAAAACAATGTGACTGCAGGAAGTAAATAAATTTTAGAACAAAAGAGGATTGAATTGCATTGTACTTTGTGAACCCTGTTACCTCCACAACTCTCAAATACTAAATTTTCATTTACCAAACAGAAAAAAGAACTCTACATGATATACCTGACTTCAGATCTTTAACTCAAATTCATGTCATAATACATAAAAATAAATAATGACCTTGAGTTTTATTAATGAGTATTGTTCTACTTTTAACCAAATGCTTATGAATAAATCTCATTTGAGCATGCTGGACAAGATCATTGTTACACTGAGTCTACTTCATGAGCATTTACTTGTAAAAAGGTTTATGAATATAAAGAAAAAAAAAAACTCTCCTTCATTCAAGTAACATCAAAGAAAGAAAATAACAATGAGAAAACATCAGTAGCTACTATTTGTTACATATTCATATCTATCAGGAACTTTATTAATTTTTATTAATCTTCTTACTTTTTCTTCTTTAATTAACAAAATGAGGTAGGCTCCCAATATTACTGCAGTACAACATATGATAAAATATCAAAATACTATTAAATACTATTAAAATTTAGATCTGGTAACTGAATTCAGATCTATTTCCATGTTCTTTTCAATAGATTTTTAAATTGACACATAAAACCTGTACCTATTTATGGGGCACACCGTGATATGATAAATATATACAAAGACTAATGATAAAATCAGGGTAATTCACATTTCCATCAACTCAAGCATTCATAATATCTTTGCATTGGGAACATTCAAAATCTGCTCTTGTAGCTACATTAGCACATGCAATCAAATGTTGCTGACTATAGTCCACATACTGTACTCTAAAATACTAGAACTACCATACTTTTGCACTGAATTTCCCTCTCCTTTCTTTGTTCACACTCTGAGATATCATGGTTGTGTCTCATTTGGATGTCTTTTTCATTGCTCTTTTTCTTGTTCTTTCTGTCCTCTTTTCAGTATTTCTTTTTGAGACTGGACTTGAATATTGCTCATGTTTGAATAGTCAGTATTTTATAGTTTACAGCACCATAATTATTTTACAGGTGGTACTTTAATCAATATTTATAGCAGCTCAATTCACAATAGCTAGACTGTTGAACCAACCTAGATGCCCTTCAACAGATGAATGGATAAAGAAGCTGTGGTATATATACATAATGGAATACTATTCAGCCATAGAGAAGAACAATATTATGGCATTTGCAGATAAATGGATGGAATTGGAGAATGTCATGCTAAGTGAAATAAGCCAATTCCAAAAAAACAAAGGCCATAAATTTTCCCTGACAAGTAGACGATGATATATAATTGGGTCAGGGTGTTGGGGGTGAGAGAAGAATGGAGGAACTTTAGACTACAAAGAGGGAAATGAGAGGGGGATGGGGCAGGATGTGGTGGAATGATTCAGACATCATTACCCTATGTATATGTATGATTATATGAATGGTGTGAATCTACATTATTCACAACCATAGAAATAAAAAGTTGAACCCCATTTGTGTACAATGAACCAAAATGAAGACTGTAAAAATTTTTTAAAAATACAAAAAATAAAAATTAAAAAAAAGAATCAAAGTGATTTTGTGATAAGGGCAATCAGGTCATCTCTATAAACTGCAATATAATCTTTGTAAACACGTGATCCATACCTGAGAGTCTAGAATAAGGTGAAATGTTCTAAGGAGTGTTTTAGTTCCTGGGGCTGCTAGGATGAACTACCAGAAACAGAATGGTTTGGCTTTGGTTTGGAGGTTGAATGATCCCCATAGATTTATGTGTTAAAAGCTTAGTCACCAGTATGATAGAAACTTCAAGAGATGGGGTAGGAGGTTGACAGATCATTGGGGGCATGCCTTTGAAGGAGATAGTGGAGCCCTGGCCCCTTCTTATTACCTCCTTTTCACTCCCCAGCCATGAGTTAAGGGGTATTGCCACATGATCCTGTCATGGTGCAAGGTATCTCACTACAGGCCCAAAAGTTAAAGGTCCAACCTCCAAAACTTTGAGCCATAACAGCATTTTTCTCTTTACAAGTCATTATCTGAGATATTTGTTTTAGTTACAGAAAACACTAAATCAGAGACTACAAACAGCAGGAAGTTGGTCTCATAGTCCTGGAAGCCAGAAGTATGAAATCTAAGTGACAAGATAATGCCACATTCCCTCTGAAGGATCTAAGAAAGGATTATTTATTACTAGCTATTACCAACATGGTTTTTTTCTTTGTTTTCTTGCAGTACTCAGTCTTCTTGACTTATTGTCACATCAATCCAACCTCAACCTCAGTATTTATATTGCATTTAGCAGACTAGCTGAAAGCACCCTCCTACCCCTTCCCATTAAGCAGGCTTTAAGAAAACCACTTTTGGAGAGTATCATGTTAAGTGAGATAAGCCAATCCCCCAAAACTAAAGGCCGAATGATTTCTCTGATAAGTAGTTGATGGCACGTAACAGGGCGGGGGGGAGGTTGAGGAAGAATGGAGGAAGGATGGATTGTATAGAGGAAAGTAAGCAGAGGGGGATGGGGAAGGAAAGATAATAGAATGTGACAGACATCATTATACTTTGTATATGTATGAATATGTAAATGGTGTGATTCTACTTTGTACATGACCAGAAAAATGATAGTTGCACTCCATTTGTGTACATTGAACCAAAAATAAATAAATAAATTTAAAAAAAAGAAAATCACTTTTCTCATATCTATCACAAAATTAGTTTTATACAAATTAAATCTGTATAGATTTATATAATTTATATAGATAGCATTATAAAAATATTAAAAGAAATAATAATATTTAAAGAAATCATAGAAACACTATCCACTAAGCTATAAAAATGAATAATAATTAATTCTCTGATGATAGACATGAAGAGTTCAGTTCCCCTTTAGGGCCTCACTATGACCATTGAGGTCATACGTTATAGGAAATTGCCCTTTCAAAACACTAGTAAGGCAGATAAGAGCCATTAAAAATATCACTTATACATTTTATGATCCAACAACATTGTAACAAAAGCTACAAAGAATAAATATTTTATTTATTTTGCCACAGTACATGAGTGTGTGCATTTTGGAAAAGATAGAGCAGTTGTAACTAAACAAAAATATGTAATATATTAAACTTGGTATTTAGCTGAAAGACTAATATGAAAATTAAAATTCACAAGTTCTAATTATTGGCTTACTAGAAATGCAGTATATTTCTGTGTCAGTCCATACAGGCTATTTTAACAAAATACCATGAAGCATGTAGCTTATGAATAACAGGAATTATTTTTCACAGTTCTGAAGGCTAGTGAGGGTACATTCCTCCTATCTGATTTCTTAAGACATCTTCACACGGAGCAAAATATTGAAAACTGTGGAAGGGACAAACTCCCCCCTCAATTCTTTTTATAAAATCATTAGTCCCATTGAAAAGGGTGGAACCCTAAACACCTAATCACCTCCCCAAATCCTCACCTCTTAATTCTGTTATCTTGGGTGTAACATATGACTTAAACATATGACTTTTGTGGGGAAAAATAATTCAAACCACTTGACTTATCAAATACCCTAAATTACAAAACAGAAACTAAAAAGTTATGTCCTGCCAGAACTAGAAGCTAACATGTAGAAAATGTAAGCACCTCTCTCTTTTCTGAAATGCACCCATTCATTTCATCCCTGTGATTCATGTTATACAAAATATCAAGCACTATCTAATGAATAATATTATAAACAACTTAAAAGATAGTTTAAATTATTTTCATAGTTCAAGAGAAGTGTTTTGGTAGCACTTTTGCAACTGTGACTAGAGGACCCAACCAGACTAAATGTGCATAGGAAAGGTTTATTTAGGGGCTCCAAGGTTTCATATGTCTTAGTCCACAGAAGGTTGGCTCCATTCCTCAGGGCTCAAGGTGAGGCAGAACATCATGGTGGAAGAGTGTGGCTGAAGGAAGGTGGAGGGAAGCAGCTTACATGATGATCAGATAGCAGAGAGAGACTCCACTCTCCAGATACAAATATATACCACAAAGCCACGTCCCCAATGAAAGGCTTCCTCTAGTCACACCCCACCTGCCTCTAGTTTCCACTCAATTAATCCCATGAGGGCTTAATTCACTGACTTAAGGCTACAAGCCAATCTTTTCTCCTCCAAATCTTCTGGCATTGTCTTACAGGTGAGCTTTTGGGGTATACCATATCTAAACCATAGGAAGAAGTATGATTTGTGACCTCAACAGGCATTTTACCTTTAAGTTAGCAAACTGTGGAGTCTATAAAAATGATTGTTTATCTATAAAATATTAATTTTCCAATTACATACCTCTAAAATATAGTTTGAGTTGTCTCCTTGACAAAGACTTTTTCACAATACTGACAGCATTTTGCCATAAATATTAAATTTAACACCATCTTGAATGTGTTTTGTGCATTTAAATACTGAAAAATACCAGGCATGGTGGCACATGCCTGTAATCTCAGGAACTTGAGAGGTTGAGGCACAAGGATTGCAAGTTAGAACAAGCCTCAGCATTTTAATGAGATCTCAAGTGACTATTTGAGATCCTGCCTCACTAAGTAAATAAATAAATAAATAAATAAATAAATAAGACTGGGGATGTGGTACCCCTGGCTTCTATCCCCAGTACCAAAATAAATAAAAAGAAGGAAGAACGGAAGGAAGGAAAAAAGGAAGGAAGGAAGGAAGGAAGGAAGGAAGGAAGGAAGGAAGGAAGGACTGAAAAGGCAAATTTCTGTTTAGTTTCATGGTGTAGTAGCTAGTTATTCTTGCAAAAATTTATAAATGCAAATGTATTCAAGCAAGGTTTGTACTTTAAACAGCCAGTCAAACCTCCCAATTTGTTCTTTTAGCTCCAATAACCACCATTCTATTTCCTGGAAGTATGATGTCCCTTGGAAACTCTGGAAAAATGAACTTGCCTTCCCTTGTATCTTAGCATATCCCCCAACTCTGTAACACAGAGCTTATATTGTTAACCAATTTATTCCGTTGTGACAATTTGGCAACCTTTTTCACTTGGAGCCAGTCTTTGGATTTAAATCTTGGCTCACTCTTTAATTGCCCTATGATGATTATGGGCAACTTTACTTGTCCCTCCAGGCTTTAGTGTCCTCATATGTACATGGGTATAATATTAGTCATCATCCTGTGAAGCTAAAGAATTCAGTTAGTAAAAGAGTATTCAAAAGAGTTCCTGATATCTTATTTGATTTAGCAAAAGTAACTAAGGGAATCACTGATATCGATGATCATGAGGATGATCATGATTTTAATCTGATGCCTAAACTTTTTTTTATACCATCAGACATAGGAAAAGGCTAAAAATAACAGTGAATATGTGCTATTTTCACAGATAATAAATTTGGTTAGGGTTAGGAATGTAAACACTGATATTTATTAGGAGGTAAGTCAAATATGTTGGTGAAAGGGTGTAAAATAACAATGATTAACCATATAGTGTGAATGAAAGAGGTATATGTAATGTGAAATGAATGCACTTCATGATAATTGATGGTCCATGTACCATTTTATTCTGTTTCTGATCTCTTATATATTGGCAATGACCAATTTAAAATTTGAATTCAGTTGATATTTATGTACCAACAATAGATTTTTATATATGTGAAATGATAGGAACAGAGTTCCAAGTCTGTTATAGTTCTTCCACCCATGCATTTAATTATATCTCTGCTTTAGACACAGGTGCTTTAGCAAGTGAAAAAATCCTATAACTTTAATAATCCTTAGCTTAAGTTGATATTATGTGAAAATTTTATTCATGACTGAGAACATTCAGAAGATATTCCTTTATAAATTAGCAAGGCCTTTAAATAAAAATGAAAAAAGATTATAACCATATTGCAATAGTAAGAATTCAACCACTGAAGTATCAGTAACTTCTTGAATGAAACCT
The DNA here is from genome assembly GCA_020662805.1 of Glaucomys volans. Classification (NCBI taxonomy): domain Eukaryota; kingdom Metazoa; phylum Chordata; class Mammalia; order Rodentia; family Sciuridae; genus Glaucomys; species Glaucomys volans. The sequence continues at coordinate 76,113 of JAJEJO010002564.1, forward strand.
ATATCTTTTGAGAAAACTTTTATGGTCCAACAGTACTGGTTCAGATTCTTGGAAACAAAAAAATAAATTTCTAGAGAAAATTTTGAGTTGGAGTGAATGGTGGAATTCACTCAGACATGAGAATGTCAGAAAGAGTCTTGGATGAGTTCAGCCTCAAAAGTCATTATACAAAATTTAAAAAAACTTATCATTAGAAGGATATCGACCAAGCGTTGAAAAAATTACTAGAGTGAGGTGTATTGATGGATATGTAAAGGGAAGAACTATCAACCAATTGATGATGTAAATACTGATAAGCAGCAAAAACAGCTGTCCCTTTCACATTCTTACCAATTTCAATGCAATCTCTACCACTACAAAATCAGAAATCAGAGGAGGACTACCTCCACATGATTTAAACATGAAAAAAGTTAGTGAACTTTCTGCAAAAAGTTAGGTCCTCAACTAAGCTCATAAAATAATTAACACTCACACAGCACTTAATACACAAAAGATACTGTAATTTTGCAAATGCCAACACTATTACCTCATTTCATCCTTAGGGAGTGATTTAGTGACTTAGGCATGGAAATTCAAACACTGGAATTTGATCACTGACTTGCTTTATGGTGACCCATCATTATTTTTTCATTCACTCCCTGCCATAGTACAGAGACATGCATTTGCATCAGAAGCTGAGAGCTAACAAGACTTTTGATGAAATTGTTAATGAGTCATCTGTGATTAAATAGTGGATTTCTTTTTTTAGTGTCTTTCTAAATTTGACATCTTTCATAAACACCAAATAAATTTTTGAAACAAAAAACATAATGAAGAAATTATGTGTATTTATTTTATTTCACAGCTGTAGCTATAAACTTTCCCTTCTATCTTTGAGAAACTGAACTTGCAACAGCAGTCAAACAGGATGAAAATCTCTTAAAATGTTTAGAGAACCCAGCGAATACCTATACACTACGGTAGCAACTTCATTCTGTAACCTACAATACACTCACTCAGGCAGTGCATTACCTGATCAAGGAACCAATGATGATCAGGACTTACCACAATATATCAAATAAGGAAAGGATATTCACTCTTGTCACTTATGCTCAATAAGGTACAAGAAGACCTACTCAGAGAAATTAGAAAACAAAAGGAAATAAAGTATATCCAACTGGAAAAGAGGAAGCAAAACTATCTGTTTGCAAGGGACATGAACCTCCAGACAGAAAACAATTTGAGATTACACACACCAAAAAACATGAGGAAAGCATGCTGAAGCATAAAGCAAATTCAGCAGTTTTTATTAGAAACATAAAATTCTTTTGTTTCTATATATGACCACCAATCTGTCAATCCAAAAATGAAATTAAGAAAAATCTTATTTATGATAAAATCAAAAAGAAAAAAAGTTCCTAGGAATAAATGTGAACAAAGACGTTAAAACTACACATCTTGCTGAAAGATACCAAATATGCTTATAAACAGAAACGAGTGTCTTTTTTATTTATTGGAAGACTTACTTTCAAATGTGTATACTACTCAAATAAATCTACAGATTCAGTGCAATCTCTGTCAAACTCCCAATAATTTTTTGTCTAAAATAGAGAAAAAAGATTCTATAATTCATATGACAGTATAAAAGGCCTTAAATATCTAAAGCAATCATGGGAAAGAACAAAACTGTAGGTATTATACTCCCTGATTTTAAAGTATATCACAAAGACACAATAATCTAAACAGTGTAGTACATGTGTAAGAACAGAGTTTTGAGCAAATAGGAACAGAATTTAAAAAGTCCAGAAATAAATTCACACATATACCATTAAATGGTTTTCACTGAGTGTCTGACCATGCACAATAGGGAAAGGATAGTCTTTTTTAACACATGATATTGGGAAAACTGCATATGCACAAATAAAAATTGGATATGGGACCCATATTTACATAAAAATTAACTCAAAATTATCTGGAGATTTAATCACAGGTCTTGAATCTATAAATTTCTTGAAGAAAATTGAGAAAGAAAAAATTTTATGGTATTTGTCTTCACAATAATTTCTTGAATTAAGACATTGAAAGTACTAGTCACATAAACAGAGGCACAAGAGACTACATTAAGTTGTAAAATCTTCTGAATATCTAAGGAACCAGTCTATGTACAAGTGACCTGAAATGGTGCTCAATATCACATATCATCTGAGCAATATAAGTCAAAACCATAAAGATGCCACACCTCACATTTTATATAAAGGCTATCATTTATTTATTTATATTTCTTCTTTTTAGATATACATGAGAGTAGAGTGTGTTCTGACTTATTTTACATACATAGAGTTTAATTTACTTTTAGTTAGGGTCCCATTCTTGTGGTTATACATGATATGGAGTTACACTGGTCATGTTTTCATATATGAACATAAGAAAGTTATGTCCAATTCATTCTACTGTCTTGTCTATTCCCCTTCCCTCTCCCTTCCCTTTGTTCCCCTTTGTCTAATCCCAGGAATTTATATTCTTCCCCCCTCCTCTCTTGTTGTGTGTTGGCATCCACTTATTAGAGACAACATTCCACTTTTGGTTTTTTGGAATTGGCTTATTTCACTTAGCACGATAGTCTTCAGATCCAAACATTTACCAGGTAAAGTCATAAAATCATTTTTTTATGACTGAGTAACATTCCATTGCATATATATTCCACATTTTCTTATCCATTCATCTAAACAATAGCTAAGGCTATTTTTTTTAAAAGGCTATGATTTTTTCAAAAAGAGGTAAGTGGTGGCAAGAATGTAGTGAAATCAAAACTCTTCCACTCCTGGTGGAAATGTAGATGTAAATTGGTATAGTAACTATGGAAAACAGTATGAAACTTCTTAAAAAAACTAACCATTGGGCTAGCACATAATAATGGCAATCACACTGGGCATATGTATCTAAAATATTGAAGTTTGAACCTAAAAAAATATTAGTATGTTCATGTTCATTTCAGCCTTATTCCCGAAACCCAAAATATGTGCAGTCTTAGCCTTTGACATATTAACAGAGAGAGAAAATGTGGTCTATACACACAATGTCATATTGTTCCAGCTTAGAAGAAGAAAATCCTTCAATATGTGAAAACATGGATGAACCAAGAGCACATTATGCTAAGTGAGATTAGCTGTTCTGAGAAGGTTAACATTATATGACAGAGATTGGGAGTCCTGTTGATGTGAAGGTGTGCACATCATCAGTCCAGAGATACTGATTAATATCTGTAGAGAAAATCTTTGGACTAATGATGTATACATGCTTCACATCCACAGAAAATGGGCAAGGTTTTTGGGAACTGTAAAGTGTTTTAGTCAGCTTTTCACTGCTGTGAAAAAGACCCACAAGAGAGCGATTTTAGGGGAGGAAAAATTTATTTTGGGCATCATGGTTTAAGAAGTCTCAGTCCATAGACAATAGGCTCCATTCCTTGGAGCTTGAGGGGAAGCAGAATGTATGGAGGAAGAGTGTGCTGGAGGAAAGTGGCCTAAAGATGTGCCCCCAATGACCCTTCCCCTCCCCTCACTCTTTCTCTGCTGTCAGTTACCACTCAGTTAATCCCTATCATGAGACTAATTCACAGATTGGGTTAAGACTCTTATAATCTGATCATTTCACCTCTAAGACTTCTTACATTGTCTCACAGGTGAGCTTTTGATCGACACCACATATTTAACCCTTAACATCAAGAATAATACTGACCTCTAGATATATAAGGAGAAAGAGAGACAGAAAGAAATAAAGAAGAATGATTCCATGGAAGAACTGAGGATGCAGAGGCCTGGACTGAAAAGATCTCTCTAGTGGGTGAGATGGCAGGACAAAAGCATCAGGCCACACTGACTTGTCCTCCCACTTGAAGTCTAATGAAACTAGCCCTGCTGGGCTATGAATTGTCCTTAGGTCAGTGACCTCCTACCTTCTGACCTCATTTGGAATGGAGATATCTACCCTATTTGTGTCCCTCTATGATGTGTTGGAATTATAACTTATTTTCTAGTTTCCTAGGTCCACAGATGGAGAGCAATTTTGCCCTGGGATGAGTCCTATCCAAAAAGTTTTACTTAATGATAATTTAGGTGACATTTAATGAAATTGTGGACCTAGCATTGTTGCTGACACGTTGAAAACAGATCAAAAGAATGTCAGAATGAATTTAGGGGTCAGAGACCAGATGGTTTGGCTCGAAGTGTGTCCCTTTCAGATACGTGTTGGAATTTCTAACTCTTGGTACTTGTGAATATGACCTTATTTAGAAAAAGGGGTCAGCAGATGCAACTAGGTTAAGATAGTCTTTAAATGAGGGTCAATTCAATATGATTTCTAAGAAGAAGGAAATTCTCCTCTGAGAAGGAAGGAGAATATAATGTGAAAACAAAGACTGATGAGAGACAGCCATGTGAATACAAGGCTGGGACTGGAGTCATGCTGTCAGAAGTCAATGAACACGTCAGGTGAACAGATGCTAAAAGCAAGGATATATCAGTGCCTGGAGACTTCGTGAGGGTATAGACCTATCAAAACCTTTGGCCCAAGGTTCTAGTATCCCAAACCAATAATGAATTTCTTTTGTGTTAAAGCATACAATGTAATGTAGTTTGTTGTAGCAGCCCTAAAAATAAATACGGTATATATATAACCAACCATAGAATAAACATTTTCTACTTTATGCAATAAGGACAGTCTTACCATAATACCAAACGAATAAAGGCACTACAAGAAAAGAAAACCACTAACTTATAATTCTCACAAGGACAGATCCAAAAGGTCAAAAAAGTATTTGCAAGTATAAAGAAACATATACCTTGACCAATTCAGGTTTTTTCCAGAAAATGAGGAAGTTTTAATATGAAAAGAAAATCAATAAAAGTAGTTTTGCATGTCTACTGGAGAGAGACAGAAACCATGGAATCATAAAACTTACAGCAGGAAAAGCATTTGACAAAATCCAACCCTCATTCATAATAAAAACTCTGGACAAACTCCCTTGATAAAAAATGGATATAAACCACCTATAGACGTGATTCTCAGAGGTGAGGGACTTGGTACTTTAACTCTAAGATCAAGAATGAAGCAATGATGATGTTTCTTATCATTCTTATTTGTGTCTTTTTTTATTACCAATGATACAAAAAATTACAAAGTATTCAGATTGAGAAATAAGAAATAAATAATATTTATTTATTAATAATAATATCCTTTATTTGCAAAGATGGGGATTATCTATGTAGGAAACTCAAAGAACCTATCACAGTTCTCTTAGAACTAGGGAGTGATTACAATAAATTCTAAGAAACTTACAAGTAAAAATGGAAATGAAAATTTCTTTCCTTTGTACTTCAATGCATTATCAAATGACATTTAAAAAATAAAGCCAGGTACAGTGATGCATGCCTGTAATCCCAGTGGCTTATAAGGCCAAGGCAGGAGGATGGTGAATTTGAGGCCAGTCTGGGCAACTTAGTGAGACACTGTTTCAAATTTTAAAGAAAATAAAAAGAGTTTAGGATGATATCTCACATTGATAGAGAACCCCTGAGTTCTATCTCCAGTACAAGAAAAGAAGCATACATAATGGTACCATACATAATGACAACTATGTATATGTATAATAAAATGTTTATAGGATATGCATCCTGAAGACTATGAAACTCTTATGAAACAGAAGATTCATATAAACTCAGTATTACATCATGTTCATTTTTGGAAGATAATATGTTAACATGGTAGTTCTCTTAGTGTATATCAATTAAGGGCAATCCCACTGATAATCTTAGCAAGTTCATTTTTGAATCTTGACAAAATAATTTGAAAGTTTACAACAACCAATGAAATATTTAAAAAGAAGACAGTGGATATTCTATTATTGCCCAACTTGAAGACTCACTCTAAATAATAGCAAAACATATTTTTTTTAAAAAAGAAGGAATATTGGAGCAAAATTAAGAGCCCAGAAGAGGAAAGAACTCTCTACAATTCAACTCATCTTTGAATAAGGAGCTATGCAACGCAATGAGGAAAAGATGGTCTTTCCAGTAATTTGTGCTGGAACAAATAAATATCCATAATAATAAGTCAGTTTAGATATAGAGTATGTTATTCAGTTACCTATCACTATAAAAAAATACGTGATAACAAACTCATAAAGAGAAAAAATGTATGATTCATAGTTCTAGAAGCTTCACTCTATGATCTACTGGTCCTGTAGCTTTCGACCTGTGGAAGGAAATCACATCATGTTGACAGCATATGCCAAAACCACTCTCCTTTTGGCTGGAGAGCAAAATTAATAATAATAATAATAATGATAATAATAATAATAGCAATAATAATAACAATATTAAAACCATGGGAAGGTGAAAGCCCTCTGATCACTCTATCCTTCAAGATCATTGCTACAATGCTCAGACCTCCCATTTCCTCCCAATAGCATCATGCTGGGAGCTAAGCCTTTAATACTTGGGTCTTTGAGGCACATTACAAATCTAAACTATAATCTACCCCAGCACCCAAAGTTCATATCTGACTCTAATATAAAAAGCATTTGTCCTTCTCCAAGAAACCACAAAGACTTAACCATTCCAGTATTGCTCAAATGTCCATGTCCAATACTTCTCTGAGACTCAAAGAAAACTGAGCTGTGTCCTCCATAAAAATCCAAACAGCGTGGTGCAGTACTCTCCTGAAATCCTAACTTCTGTGGCAGGAGTATAGCAAGTTCAAGGCCAAACTTATTTGTCCATAATATGTATGAACTCTCACAACTCAACAATAGGAATAAAAACAACGTAGTAGAAAACAGGGAATATATTTGAATAGATATCTCACCAAAAATACATACAATTGGCAAAAAAGCATATGAAAAGATGTTCCATATCATGTCAAGGAAGAAATACACATTAAAACGAGATACCACTATTATTCTATTGGAATGATTAAAATTCAAATCACTGTCAACAAGATGCTGATGAGGATATGTAACAATGGGAATTCTCATTTATTGCGATGGAGATGTGGTCTTAGCAAATGATTCTACAATTGGGCTCCTTGGAAATTACTCAAGTGAACTAAATACTTATATAGATACAAAATCCTGCACATGGAGTTTATAGCACCTTGATTCATAATTACCAAAAATTAGAAGCAATCAAGGTGCCCCTTAAGGAGTAAAGGCATGAAGATATTGTGGTACATCTACACCATGCTATATTATTCAGTGATTAAAAGAAGTGAGTTATGAAGCCACAAAAAGAAATGAAGACACTTTAAATTTGCATTTCTAAGTGAAAGAGGCCAATTCAAAATTTGCATAATAATATGATTCCAAATATATAATCTTCTTAAAAAGGCAACATTATTGACAATAAAAAGATCAGTGGTTGCTAGTGATCTGGGATAAATAGGTGGTACAAGGAAATAAAATGATTTTGTCTGAGAAATGTAAGAGTAGACATATCACATTAAGGATTTGTTAATATCCATAGAAATTTGGACCATAAAGAGTGATTTCTAATGTAAATTTTAGATTTTAGATTACAATATCTATGAAGATCACTTGAAAGTAAACAAAAGTACCTCACTAAGGCAAGATGCTAATTGATCAGAAACTATAAGAGAAGACAGAGATGATGCATGGATATTGTGTACTATCTATTCCATTTTTTGTAGTAATAAAACTATATTAAAAATAAAGTATATTAATTAAAAACATTAGAAAAGTCTGCTACATATGTACTCATTCAAAATATTTCATGAGACATTCACTTATTAATACATGGTGAGTATTTCAATAAACACTTTACCCTGAAAGTTTCCCAACTTCTTGGAGAATAATATAATTCTTTTAGAAGAGTGCCTATTTATGTCAATGATGGAATTGTACCACACATTATCTATATCATCATCTTGTTCCTTCATTCACTTTCACACATTTCCTGGTGAAACCACCAGAGTGATGTATAATTAGAAGTGGTTAATACCCCTTTATTTTCACTCAAGCTTCTTGCCAAGTGAGCTATCTTTGTATGGGTTGTTGACATTTCAGGGTCCCCAGATGTTCCAAGACCTGTGCATCATCACCTCTGTTTTGTCTACAAATGTTAAGCTTACAAGACCAGCACCTGCATTTACTATTTATTTTTTTCTTTGTGGATGACACCCCAACCTATGATGATTTGTCTTAACTATGATCTTTATTTATTTATTTTACTTTGTCACAGTTTCAAAGTGATATGCATTCTATGGAAACCACACTTGATACTTTGAATCTTGATCTTTCCCTGGACTGGAGTAACATGTGGTACCCTACTTTCTTGACATGTAGGTCATCAACAGTGAGCCACAGATCCAAGTTAGCCACACAATCAGGAGGGCAAACAACTGATACTCTGTGGTGTGCTGTATTTCTAAGATATGATGCTCAAAAATTAGACATATTTAATGAATTCTCTATTTACATTATTTTCAACTTATGATGGGTTTATTAAGACATAATCCCATTGTAATTCAAATAGCATCTGTATTGCCATTCATTATAATCTGGTTATCTCATAGTAAACACAGTAATTTCTACATCTCTGAAATTTTTTCCTTCATTAGCAATGATATATGCTAACAGCTAAACTATCTTGAATCTAGACAGTTGCTCATGCACACTTTTAATCTTCAGCCCTTCCCCATGACTTTACCAACAGCTAATTTATATATCTCCTATATTTCTAAATCATTTCTAGCTTCATTTTAGTGATGTATTGAGTGCAGTATGCAGCTTTTTTCATCACAGATCATTGTTACCATACAATGGTCTTCCTTAAATTCAAAGGTTTCAACATTAGTTTCATAGCATCAGAAACTTTTCCAAGTATGCTTAGTAAGGTATCCTTCACACTTAAGTGAGTCATTTATTACAGGGCTCTTCCCTAGGGTAGCCATGTGTGTTTTGGTACAGGAGGATATTCACTAGATTGCCTCTTATTTTGAGGTCGAAATTTATTGAGCCAGGACAAATGAGAGGAATTCTGAAGTAACTAGCAGAACCACACCACTTAAGCACCATTACGATTTAAATCAACCTCAGTTGTTACAAGTAGAGTACTCACTTCCCAGTGAGCATGCTGTCATATTAATAACACTGTCAAACTAAATTGAAGAGCTTTCCCAACATTTTAAGTCTGCATAATAAGTTGACTTTTAACAACTGAGACATTGAAATTAAAAAGAAGGGAAGAAAAAAAGAAAAGAAGAAAATCACCACTTTTGTTGTTAGCACATTCAAATTATTTGGGGAATCAACCTGGTGATTGGAAAAGGAAATTGACTTAACCAAATATCTGAACTGGGAATATTGAAGGATATACATAATTAAAGGAAACAAGAGCAGCAATATGATTCGAAATAATGCAATATGCACCATAATTACACCCAGTCTTTTTATTCATACATATACTTCAGAATTTCACTTTCTTCTTTTGTTTAGTTTAAGTAAATGTATGTAAGTAATAACTAATTAAGTTCAGGAACAAACAGCCCTCTTGAAACAGCCAGTTGTGTAATAGCTTTTCTTTCCCTGCAAGTTTTTCATTCCAAAAATAAATGCAGACACATCACTGAATAAAAAAGAAAAAAAAAACTAATATTATTGAGTTAGTACTTAAGTAATGATGGGAAAGTGACCTCTTTCAACCTTTCCAATATAATGTTCTTTTTGTCAAAGAAGAAATTCTTTATTTCAATTTGGAAGTAGTTCTGCAAACACTCTCACTAGCATCACTTGTACAATGACCTGTACAATGAGCAGAACATACTATTAGCAATTTTCCAAGTACTTCATCACCTTCATTTCCATAATAATTAACTCCAACTGACATGGCCCACATCTGTTTCATTAAACTCTCAATTTTTTTATATTTCATGCCAATGTGTTACTAACATTGAAATATTCTTAGATAAAATTATCATGTTGTGATAACAGCTGTATTTTCTTCCCAACCATTTTAAAGGACAGATATAGACTGCCATCATTTCTCGAATTGCTCCAACCAACTTAAGAAATGTAAAGATGACTGAACCAAAATAGGAAAAAATAATAGTCAAATAATCATAGCAATTTGTAGGCAGAATTATATATTCTACATACTTTCTCAGTGTTTTAACTTGCATCTTCTCCATCCGCATTTATTTTACTTTTTATTATTAGCACATATTAATGTAGAAAACAATGGGTTTCACTGAGGCATTTCTATATATGCATATGTTATGCTTTGATCCTGTATACCCACCTTTCTTTTTCCTATAATCTTCTTCCCAGTCTCTCTCTCTCTCTCTCTCTCTCTCTCACCCCCCCTCATTTGTTTCATTTAGTCCCCATATGTGAGAGAATACACACAGTCCCTGTGTTTCCTGGTCTGGCTCACTTTGTTCAGTACAATGTCTTCCTATCTTCCAGTTCAATCCACTTACAAAATGATATTTCCTTCTTTACATTAATTTTCTTTGTCCTCTAAGCAATGCTAAGAACATAGTGATACATAAGGACTAAGTATAATTTTTATTACACACATAGCCAATTAGAAGCAAAGTAAGCATTAAAAACAGGTCTTTGTTTTTTCTCAATTATAAACACTAGTTCAAAAGGTGGACAATAATTATTATTTTATTGGAACTTACAATTTTCCAAGATACAAATAAAATTATATCATAGTCTCCAGAACTACTAGGAATGGTAAGTATTACTAGATCTATAGCATGAATACACTAGCTCAATTTTTAGAAAACATACTTAACTGCATATTGGTCAGAGATAGTATTTTCCAATGAGAGAAAGTGCCTCCATAACTTTAAATGTATGAAGTAACAAATGAATAGTCTGATTAAAATTTGTAATGATACCATTGTAATACAATATGGTTTGATATTTACTAATCAGCATGGGCAATGAATCTTTTTACATTCTGTTTGGTTTTGGTCTTAGGTTTTTAGGTGTCTATATATTTTACCATTTTAGTCTCAAAATAGATATTATCTTAACTATGTAAGCAAGGCTGAAGAGGTGCCATAACATCTCCTCTTGAGTGGGTAGTATAGTACAAATTACAACTCACATATGAGAATTTCCAATTGTATGCTTAATAGTGAAACATGGTGTCTGACCCTGAGAGGCAAATGGAACTAAAATTACTTCTTCCAATTCAACCTAAACTCTTATTTCTGTAAGGGGTGATTTTATTGAATGTGATTGCTCTGGCTCCCATTTAAAATCTTTGAAGCATATTGTTCACAACTGATTGAACTTGTGGTGCTAGGAACATAATCCAAACCACATGTCCAAGGTGCACATTCTTTCTCTGGACTTGTCATTGACTGTACAAATACTTTACAACTATTCACTGTCTAAGATACTCTGGATTGTTGCTCAGACTTTCTTTGATTTCCCCTTAATTTGCCTCCCTCTGGATCTCTTTGGTTGTCTAAATATGTACCTTTATCACAATCTTTTGCACTTGGATTCATTGTGTGAAAGTCAAACTCCAACACACACATTCATAAGTTGCTTAGAATTATTATTGAAATGATACAATAATTAAAATTATTTTAGGTCCTATGTTCAGTTTTGAAGAACAGACCATGCTTGAATAGATAAGAGAAACAATATTTCACTTTGACACAATGCGATAAGAAAAACCACCATGAAATCTTGAAGAAGATCGAACAGTTTGAAAAATAGTCTGTATCTTACTTTCACAAAATTGTTTTATAAATTTCATAAACTATAAAATGATACTGACAATTTACATCTTTCCTGTGGGACTTTGTGAAATATGACTACTGAAGCTAAATTATTCTGGAAAAAAATTTTTAAAAAGCTTTGTATTCAGCGTAAGTCATGATAACAAGAAAATGCATCAACAAAGCCTTTGTTTTTGAGCAAATTCATACATTTCACTCTCACATTTTGATCATTGTATGCCTCTCTTTGAACTTTGTATAGAATTTACCAAGATGAGGGAGATAGGAGCATTTTCTTTTGTTCCTATTATATCCATGATGAAGCCTGTCTTGTTTTTCAGTTTCACAAAAGGGAAAACAACATTCCTTTGATCATTAATTTAAAAATAGGACTGCAAAAGTTGAATTACCTGACAGATGAGTGAAGAATTACAGGACACTCTGCAGATGTCAATTAGAAATATTTGGCACAATGTTATTTCCTGCTAATACAAATTGGGAGAACTGGAGAAGACCAAATTAAACTCTAAGGGTTTTGAAGAAAGATTAGAAACTTTAAAGTGAAATTGTTGATGGAAAAAACACTTGTGACAAGATCATTTGGCTACTTCAACACATGTAAGGGAAAAGCTGTTTACCTGAAAAATGTTAATTTCATTTTCATTAGCAGGAAGAGACAGGGGATGCTTACAACAATAGAATTTATAAACAGAAAGCAATTAATTTTATTCTGGATGAGAGGCTTTTTAGTATTCTGGACCTAGGACAGAGGGATTTGCACCATAATGTTCCTCAAGGACTTCTAGGACATCAGGAGAACAGCATACATGTATGCTGCTTTATAAAAAGTCACCCATCAGGTTGTTTTTTATCTTAATTACTTTTCCCAATTCGAACTTTTTCTTACTCATATTTTCTTATTTTTTTCTACACAAAATACTGACTTTTAAAATTCTGTGATCTTTTAGGAGTCATCATCAAATGTTTGTATTGGCCCATCACCTATTAAGATTATGTGCACAAATCAGCCAACCAGCAAAATAAAAACAAATGCATCAATAATAAATAAATAAACAGAAACTTTAAATAATTTATAGATTTAATTTAAAAGACAACCTTTCCTAACATCATGCACAGTAAGATAAGGTTGACTAGAAACTATATTTTATTGGCCACATTGTTTTTATTCCATTTTGTTTATTTACCCATCTACCTAACAACTAATTTGTATATTTTGACCTCATGTTTTACATTAAAAAGACACTGCTGGAATTGTGTGTGTAGGCAGGTTGGGCAGAGAGCATTTAATGCAGATGGGTGGACTAGATGAATAAGATTCATTTATATTCCCCTAAGGTCAAATATTTGCAAGTGACTGAAAATACTGGGGAAACTCCAATGTCACTATCATTACTGAAAGAATGATATTACATGAAAAAGTAAAAACATCATTCTGAGATCAGAGACACAGAGACAAATCACATTAATTTCTTTCCAGATTTCTCAGGTATCATTTTTAGAGGTAATATTCAGAGAAATTTATTTCTTATATTACTCCATCTTACATATATTTGGTTCTTATTTTGCTATTGTTTTGAATTTTCATCATACGTGTTAATTGGATTCCATAGATATCCTTTGCAATATAGATTCTCTCTTACAAAAAAAAATGCCAAAATGTAAATAGAGAAAATAATATACAAAATTTAAAAAATCAAGAAACCTTTAATTGTACATTGCTCAAAACAAATACAGTTGTTGCTAGTAGATGCATTTTCCTTTTATTATTATTTTAAAAGATCCTAGTGTATTAAATTCCTAGGGTTACAGTAGCAAAGTACCCCGAGGTGGATGACTGAGTACAGGCATTTTTCATCTCAGAGCGTTGGAGGGTAGAAATCTAAGACATAGGTGTTGACGGTCACACTCCCCTGAAGACCCTGGGGAAGGGCCTTCCTTGACTTTTGCAGCTCTGGTAGGCACAGCTCTTATCTGGCTTGTGGAATCATATTTCTGATCTTCGTAGAACTTTCTCTCTACATCTCTTCATAGAATCTTACTTCTGCACAGTCTGTGGGCCCAAATAACCTCTTTTCACAAGGACGCAGTCACATTGGGTTAGGGTCCACCAATCTTAACCTGACCATCTACGAAGACAGGCTTTCAAAAACAGTCACAGTCACTGGGAATTAGGATTCCATCAACTTTTCGGGAACACAGTTGAATCCTTAACAATTCCCAAGATCCAATGGTGCAAATTCCCTTTCACTAGACTACTTCTTCGTGCTCAGATTTAGTTATTCATTCAGTTCGAAACATGTGGCTGGAGTGTAATATTCCCAGAAACTGTCCATGTTTTATTTGCTATAGTTACATTTGAGAAGTTAGTAAATATATTCTTTCACTGAATCATAAAACACTTAAAAATGCTATAATCCTTTCTTGTGTTGTACTTCTTTAACAGGCATCTTTTTTCTTCTAACATCAAGTTATACATCCCTCTTCGAATGACAAAAGTGAAGATAGAAGTGCTGTGTGAATATAAGTATGGACCAAACTTCCTGCATCCTGGCATTCTTTCATCCACAACAACTGCTAACTTCTGTTGCCAGTACTTGAGGATCCTTCGGCAGGCTGTGCCTCAATACTTCATGTAGACACTCGACCCATCACAATAACCTCCTCACTTCTAAGTCCATACCATTTTACTGCCACATCACATGTATTAAGGAAGAATAAAAATAATATTAATGTACACTGAGATTTGAAAGCTGGAAATTTGTTGTTGCTGTTGCTATTTTCTAGAGCAGGGAATAAAATCCAGGTTCTGTGCATGCTAGGCCAGTGTTCTACACTAGCTATTCCCTTAGCCCTGATTTGAATGGCTGGAAATTACTGAGGCTGCACTTATGCATGTCTGCTAGTTCAACCCAATGTGTGTTATGCTGTGATTTTTCAAAACTCCTTTCAAGAAATTCTAGTGTTAGAACAACTTCTCCTAAATTTCCTTTGAATTATATAATTAAATCAATCCATCTCCTCCTGACATAGTAAATTTTAGGAAAGGAAGAAGGAGAAAAATGTAGAACATTTGAGCCTCCATTTGATTTCTGCCTTCAGCAGGAATCACAGTTCCATAACTCAGAGTGGTAAACTGTCTCACTAAAGATTTTTTTTTCTCTCAGAAATTCCATTTCCAAAAAGGAACCTTTTTAGCTGTCCTAAAATATAGCCATTATTGTTGCTCACCTTTGAAAAGGACAATTTATGTTCAATATAGAACCAAATAATAATATGTCAAGCTTTATTTTAAGCATATTGAATTCTAACCAGGTACCATGGCTCACACCTATAATCCTAGTACCTCAGGAGGCTGAGGCAAGAGGATGGCAAGTTCCAAGCCAGCCTCAGCAACTTAGCAAGGCCCTAAGCAACTTAGTAAATCCCTGTCTCAGGAAAAAAAAAAAAAAAAAAAACATAAAAAGGGCTGGGAATGTGGCTCAGTGGTTAAGTACACCAGGGTTCAATCCCTGATTTAAAAAAAAATTGAATTTTTGCATTTTTTACATCTAACAAATCTAAAGCAGCCATTTGTCCTTTCATTTATTTGTTTTCTGCTTACTGTAAAGCAAGCCTAAACGCAGGGACTTCTGGTCGACTCTCTGAAATTCCTTTTTGCAAGGATAGAGTAATCTACAGAAGGGTCAACTTTTCGTTGGTCCTGTTTCCATTATTCTTATAAACTTTTATAGTTTTAGTTATGCTTGATTAATGGAAGATTTCACTTAATTTTGAAGCAAAGGGGAAGTATAAAATTAGGGTATGAATGAGAAAAAAAATGTTTTGGGGGGTCAGTACCAAAAGAAGTTCTTCTAAATATTAGAAAAAAATGAAGGAGAAATATTTTAGAGGAATTAGAAAAAATGAGAATGTTTATCAAGTATTGTGGTTGACTTAACTGGCTAAGTTGTATCATTCTTTCCTACATAATCCAGTAAGGAAGTGAACTTGTAATGTCTCAAAGGACAAAACATATACACAAAAATAACAAAACAAAAATTGACAGGAAGATCTCAGGTATTGGGCAAGGCTCTATATGGACTTTTCATAGATTTCAGGAAGCTGCATAAGGTAGGCCCCTGAGTCTCCATAAAAGAAAGAGAAGATGCTAAATAACAAAATGTTTCCAAAATGTATTCAGTGTTGAGTGTCTTCAAATTTTGGTGTAGGTAATTTTGACCTCAAAACAATAGTACAGCTTCTAAGTTTCTGTACCAAAATCCTACTTCATGTTTATATTCTTTGAAAGCAGGAAGGGCTTTGTGGCCTTGATCACAGTTCAGCTTGTCTTTCAGAACTTGCTGCAGGAAACACAGATTTGGAAGAAGCAGTAAAGAATTATATGATACCCATAAAATATGAGAAGCAGGATTCCAGGGTTTCACTGACCTAGAATGGCAGGATTTTTCAGAAATCCATTAATGCATCAGAGAATAAACTCAGTGAGTGATATTATGTGATGGTCTAAAAGAAAGACCACAAAGTATTTCTTAGGGTGGAGAAAGAGATATGGAGAGAGAAAAAAGGGAACAGGGGTGGGAATGGGAGGGGATAGGAGAAGAGGGAAACCCTGTGTGTTAGTGTGGTTTTCTAAAACACTAATAGAACAAAAGCGAAGTTCCCTGAAGTTCAGTAAAAGTTTCATTTTATTAAAGCACTAAATTATATCCATGAGAACACTCCAACTTCATGGTTCATGACAGTGTAAGGCAGAACAATGACTATTGCCCAAGAGGTTCATGAGTTAATCATAGCCCACGAACACGTTAGGTTTCAGGAAAAAGGGAACATAGGTCGTGGATGTATTTACATCCACTCATCAGTTGACCTAAAGAAAGCAGATTATTCTGGATTATCTGGCAACTGATGGCATTGAGGCTGGGGAGCCACAAGGATTAAGGAATGCAGGAAAGCAGGAAAAGGTGAGAAAGCAGATTTCCTCTTGCAGCCTGTAAAAAGAAATGCAGCCCTACAAATGCTGTGATTTTAATCCAGTGAGAATCATGTTGGATATGCAACATACAGAACTGTGGGATAATAACGATGTACTAGGTTATTTAAGCCACTGAATCTGTGGTGATCTGCAATCATAGCAATAGAAAACTAACCCCCTGGTTAAGATGGTGCCATAAGTGTTCTGCAGTGTACAGCTGAATGCTGCTCAGGAATTACAACTTGATGCAACAAAAAGTGGGTCATCTATTTCAGCAATTTAGGAAATACTCTTTGTGAGTCCTAATCATTTCTATTGATTAAGAAGCACGAGCAAGTGTGCATACACACACACACACACACACAGGCTATAGTAAAGTACGAACCTTAGACTTCCAACTTGAAATCCTGACAGGAAGAACTTACATGTTTTCTGTGTGTGTTTGTTTGTGTATTTGTATAATATATGTCAAATGCTCTCTGGCATATGATGTTTTGATTTAATTTACAATATTGTGAAAGCTGAGCATTCACCAAAAGTTATATATCTATTTTAAAATTCTGTTCGTTTTGGGGCCAGTGATCAAGACACCATACTCTCTCATACTCTTTTGCCCAGAGGCAGTGAACTGCAGTGTCAAGGGAGCCTTGTATTCACAAAGGTAGACAACTTGACACACTACAATATGTCATGTTGCTAAATTGTGAAGTTCAGTGGATTATCTACATTAAAAACATTTTCACTTATGTTTTCAACTGAAAATGGATTTGGGATGTAACTACATAGTAAGTTGAACATCATTCGTGTTTGTGTGTGTGTTCTTCTTTATCAAAGCATCTAAAAAATTCTTATAAAGGTAGCTAGATGAATGTTTTTCCTGATTTCTTGAAACAAATATTAGTCTTTCCCTGTTGTCTGCATCTTTACACTGTTTGCCTTATCATTTTCTTGAGATCAGGTAATATTCTTTTCTGATCTAGCTTTCAGATGCATTTTCCACTGTGCTCATTGCATTCAGTCAGAAATCATCTAACATAGGATATTGAGTTTACCCACATAAACAGTTTTAGTTAGTCAAAAACAAAGAAAAAATCTGGGGGCTGGGGCTGTAGCTCAGTGGCAGAGCACTTGTCTAGCATGTATGAGGTACTGGGTTTCATCCTCAGCACCACATCAACATAAACAAATAAATAAAACAATGCATTCTGTCCATGTACAACTACAAAAAAATTAAAATATGAAACAAGAAAAAAAATCTGTTGCTTTTCATTTAAATAACTCAGTCCTACTAACTGAGGTTAAAACAAGTAAAAACTATATAGTGTGCATATTCCTTTTAGACACAGGTATTGATGTGAATTGTAAAAATTTGAGCTGTTTTTGTTATAACTCAAGTTAATGAGGCTAAGAAAATTGACCTCATAACCCCTAATTAGCAGATTCCCCATTATTAGGCCATTATGATTTACATCTTCATAGAGTGGCACGTCGCTGATATTTTCATTTTATTCGCTACCATTTCCTATTTCTAAAAATATGCACTTTTATTTTTCCCTGGGCAATTCTTTACAGAACATTAGCAATACTTGCAAAATTACTAAGATATCTGAAACTCAAGCAACTTCTAAATGAAAGCACTAGCAAGTCCTCCTTATCTGAAATATTCAGAATTTTGGTGAAGGCCATTTTATTCTGGGACACTAAAAGTTAAGCAAACTGTTTTAGATGAAATACTCAAAATATTAAAGGTAATCAAGAAGATACAAGTTTTTTAAGCATCTAAATGGATATCTTTTTCCATCTATTAATGAAAGCAAAAAAATATAATCTCCATTGCAAATAAATATTTTGTTTTAATAACAATGTAGATTACTAAAACTATTTATGAAAGAATATAGAATAATAAATATTATTATTATTAATAATAAATATTATTATTTCAAGTTAATAATTATGTTCATATGCTTACTTGAAATGTTAAGATTTATTATCAGAAGGTGATAAATCACTTCTATATTCCTCCTATTACATGTTCCTTTTCTAATTTTTTTTATTACACAAGTATATTTACACATAGTAGTTGGGTTCATTTAGATAAAATCATACAGGCTTGAAATTTGATTTTGGTCCTTAGTCCTCCCCTTTTCACCTCTCCTCTTCCTTCCCTCTATTATTTTCCTCTACTCTAATGATCTTTCTTTCATTCATATATCTGTTTATCTTGGACGTTTTCTACTTGTACACAAAGGTGAAACTCCCTGTTCTTTGTTTATATATATACATAGTGTGATTTGGTTAAATTCATTCTGCATTTCCTCCCCTTTCTCATCCTTCCTCCCTCTCCTTTGTTTTCCTTTTTTCCACTCCACTGGTCTTTTCTGTATCTTTCTGATTTCTAATCTTCCCTTTCTTCTTTCACTTATTTTGCTCCAGCTTTAATATATGAGAGAAAACATTTGACCCTTAATTTTCTGAGACCATATTATTTCACTTAACATGATATTCTCCATTTCCATCCATTTACCAGCAATTGCCATAATTTCTGCAGGATCGCACCTTATGCTCTTAATCATTTCCTTTGCTGTGCAGAAGCCTTTTAAATTTGTTGACATCCTACTTACTGATTATTGGTTATTTCCAGTGCTTTAGATGTCTTCTTGAGGAAGTCAGTGCCTACACCCATACGTTGGAGTGTTGACCTTATCTTTCAGCAGTTGAAAAGTTTCTAGTCTAATTACAAAGTCATTGATCCATTTTGATTTGACTTTTGTGTAGGGTGAAGGGAGATATCTAGTTTCATTTTTATATGTATGGATATCAAGTTTTCACAGTACCATTTGTTAATAACGCTGTGTTTTCTCCAACACATATTTTTGTACCCGTTGTCTAATATCAGATGACTATAAATGTGTGGGTTTATTTCTGTGTTTCCTCTTCTGTTCCACTAATCTTCATGTCTATTTTGATATCAAACCAAGCCATTATTGGTATTATAGCCCTGCAGTATAATTTCAGAGCAGGTATTATGTTGACTCCTGCATTACTCTTCTTGCTCAGTATTTCTTTAGCTATTCTGGGTCTCTTATTTTTCCAAATGAATTTAATAATTGTTTTTTTTCCTAATTCTATGAATAATATCATTGGTATTTTGATGAGTATTACATTGAATGTGTGTATTGCTTTTGATAGCATGTCCATTTTGACAATATTAATCCTGACTATTTAAGAACATGGAAGCTCTTTCCATCTTCTAAGGTCTTCTTCATTTTCTGTCCTCAGTGTCCTATGATATTTTTTATTGGACAGAATAACACTAATGTTAGCCACAGAATACAACCTTAATATAAATATCCAATGTCTTCTTCCACATTTATAACAGTAATTGCCACCTCTATGGAAATGGAGGGGTCAGCATTGAACATCAGTACCAACAATAAAAATCTGTGAATTAGATCAGGCATTAGATAGCAAGTGTCTACTATGTCATACACTCTATTAATAATCACCACAACATGAATGGGTAGGAATTACATAAACTATATAATTCTATTATTTAGTGGAATTATATTTTATTAAGTGAAGCAAAAATAGGGTAGAGAGAAAAGAGAAAGTATCAAATATTTTTGAAAATAGAGGAGAAGTCGAGTTAGGTAGCAGATTTCGGTTGTAAGAAGGAGGAATAAAAA
Source organism: Glaucomys volans (assembly GCA_020662805.1). Classification (NCBI taxonomy): domain Eukaryota; kingdom Metazoa; phylum Chordata; class Mammalia; order Rodentia; family Sciuridae; genus Glaucomys; species Glaucomys volans. The sequence goes on from JAJEJO010002564.1 coordinate 96,531, forward strand.
ATTAACTGAAAGTATTGAAAAACTGAAAGTAGTACAAAAAGAACAAGAGGAAGAGGGAACAGAATTTGGGTGTTAGTGAAGGAAGATAGTGAAAAAGTGGCCATACAGGGAAAAAAAGTCAAGGTACAAGCAACCTAGTAGATATAATTAAAAACAACTTAAACCTTAGTATAATTATAACCCACATATGTCAAATGAAGGCTAAATAATAAAAAAGCACAGAAGAAAGCAATTAATGTGAAAATAAAATTAGATGAATATCTATATATTTTTCATCTATCCACATAGTGAGAACATGCACACACACACACACACACACACACACACAAACACACACACATACACACACAAAATCATACATAATGAAAAAAAAGTAAGCTCAGCCCAGGGCAACCAGGTGAGACTTCCATGCTGGGGAGGCCTGGTCCAGAGATCCAGGCCCACCCCAACCCAGCCCCAGCCCACGGTCTAGCACCTGGGCAGCGGTTGACCATCTATCAAAATGTGGGGGCACCTCTGCCCACTAGCAGGGATTATACCCCACCAGTACGCCACCATACCTACAGGGACAGAACCCTTCTTGGGATACTGCATTATCAAATTCCTCCCAGGCGTCAGGGTGCTGAAGACTCAGAGGTTTAACAGTACAGTATAGTTTTATTGTATATTTTTAAAATTAATAATAACATTATGATTATTCCTATTATACCTCCTATTAATATACTTTTCTTTTCTTTTATTAATATTTCTCTCAACCTATTTTCCTCTAATCAGTCTCCTTGGAGACTCTCCCTTTTCTCGTGTTAACAACCAATTTCTTTTAATTCCGCTGTCACTACTCCTATGACATAATACCTCTATAGACAAACTTCTTCATTAATGATATATCCTACACCCCACCCCATCCTCTTTGTCCACCATTGGAATTTGTGGTCCTTATTGCAAACCTATTGGCTAAACTGTAGATAATAATTGAACCCATCATCTATGTTTACTAAAACAATATGGTTAATACCTTAAAAAGGAAAGTTTGATTTAAGGATGCATATTCTTTGTATGGTGTTCTACTAATATTGATCTCTCACTTCAAGGTGAGATATTGGAAACCTGCAGGGTAACTATAAGTCTATGGAGGGAAACTGCAATACCTCAGATTCGCACTGCTAGAGGGTAAGATACATGAACAACATGAGAAAGTAAGGAAAGAAAGTGTCCCTAACAAACCTAGATACTAAATCGATAGAATACAGTGACACCATGGCAGAAGAAATACTAGAAAGGGAGTTCAGAATATACATAATTAAAATGATCAGAGAAGCAAACGATGAGATAAGAGAGCAAATGCAGGCAATGAATGATCACACCAATCAACAATTAAAACAACAAATGCAGGAAGCAAAAGTTCATTTCAATAAAGAGATAGAGATTCTGAAGAAAAAAAAAAAACTAAACAGAAATCCTTAAAATGAGGAAACAATAAACCAAATTAAAAACTCAATAGAAAGCATAACCAATGGTCTATATCACCTGGAAGACAGAACCTCAGACATTGAAGACAAAATATTTAATCTTAAAAACAAAGTTGACCAAACAGAGAAGATGGTAAGAATTCATGAACAGAACCTACAGGAATTATGGGATATCATGAAAAGTCCAAATTTAAGAATTATTGGGATTGAGAAAGGCACAGAGATACAAACCAAAGCAATGAATAATCTATTCAATGAAATAATATCAGAAAAATGAAATGGAAAATCAAATACAAAAGGCTTACAGGACAACAAATGTACAAAAGTACAACAGATCAAAACCAAGGCACGTTACAATGAAAGCACCTAATATACAAAATAAAGATAGAATTTTAAAGGTTGCAAGAGACAAAAAACAAAAACAAAAACAAAAAACAGATTACATTCAGTGGGAAACCAATACCGATATCAGCAGATTTCTCAACCCAGACCCTAAAGGCCAGAAGGGCCTGGAACAACATATTCCAAGCCCTGAAAGAAAATGGATGTCAGCCAAGAATCTTATACCCAGCAAAACTCACCTTCAGATTTGAAGATGAAATAAAATCCTTCCATGATAAACAAAAGCTAAAAGAATTTACAAATAGAAAGCCAGCACTACAGAACATTCTCAGCAAAATATTCCATGAAGAGGAAATGAAAAACAACAATGTAAGTCAGCAAAGGTCTAGATCACCTGGAAGATGATCCTTTCACTTTAGTATGTGGGTATATTTTTCTATGAGAGAAAAAGGGAGAAACTACCCTAAAGGAACAGCCAAATAAAGGAGAAACCAAGACAAGTTAAAAACCAAAAATAAGCCAAAATGGGAATATAAATCATATCTCAATAATAACCCTGAATGTTAATGGCCTGAACTCATCAATCAAAAGACATAGACAGGCAGATTGGATTTTAAAAAATGACCCAACAATATGCTGCCTTCATGAGATGCTTCTCATAGAAAAATATACCCACATACTAAAGTGAAAGGATGAGAAAAAACATACCACAAATATGGACTTGGTATAAAAAAGCAGGGATTTCCAGCCTCATATCAGATAAAGCAGACTTCAAGTTAAAATTAGTTAGAGAGGATAAAGAAGGACATTTCATACTGATTAAGGAATGCATAAATCAGCTAGACATAAAATCATAAATATTTCTACTCCAAACAATGGCCTATCTATGTATGTCAAACAAATGTTTTTCAATTCCAGAAACCAAATAGACCACAACACAATAATATTGGATGACTTTATCACACCTCTCTCACCATTGGACAGATCTTCCAAACAAAAATTGAACAAAGAAACCATAGAACTCAATAACACAATCGACAGTTTAGATTTAACAGACATGTATAGAATATTCCATCCATCAATAAGCGAATACACTTACTTCTCAGAAGCTCACAGATCCTTCTCTAAAATAGGCCATACCATATGCCACAAAGCTACTCTTAGCAAATACAAAAGTTAGAGATACTCCCTTGTATTCTCTATCTTGTAATCTATCAGATCATAATGGAATTCAATTAGAAATGAATGACAAAAAAACAAACAAACAAACAAACAGAAACTACTCTAACACCTGGAGATTAAGTAATATGCTATTAAATGATGCATGGATAACAGAAGATGTCATGGGAGAAATAAAAAAATCCTTAGAGTCAAATGAGAACAAAGATATAGCATACCAAAATCTCTGGGACACTATGAAAGGAAACTAAGAGGAAAATTCATTGCATGGAGTGCATTCAATAAAAGAATGAAAAGTGAACAAATAAACAAACTCACATTACAGCTCAAAGCCCTAGAAAAAGAATAGATCATCACCAAAAGTAGTAGAAGACAGAATAATAATTAAAATCAGAGCTGAAATCAATCAAATTGAAACAAAAGAAACAATTCAAAAAATTGACAAAATAAAAAGTTGGTTCTTTGAAAAAATAAACAACATTAATAAGCCCTTAGCCACAGTAATGAAGAGGAGAGAAAAAACTCAAATTACTAAAATTTGTGATGAATAAGGAGATATCACAACAGGTAGGATTGAAATACAAAATATAATTAGAAACTATTTTGAAAATCTATACTCCAACAAAATAGAAAATCTCCAAGACATCAACAGGTTTCTAGAGTCATATGGTCCACCCAAACTGAATCTGAGGACATAAACAATTTAAATAAATCTGTTTCAAGCAATGAAATAGAAGTCATCAAAAGTCTACCAACAAAAAAAGTCCAGAACCAGATGGATTCTCAGCCGAATTATACAAGACCTTCAAAGAAGAGCTCATTCCAATACTCCTCAAAGTATTCCATGAAATAGAAAAAGAGGGAACCCTTCCAAATTCATTCTATGAAGCTAATATAACCCTGATACCAAAACCAGAGAAAGACACATCAAAGAAAGAAAATTTCAGAACAATATCCCTAATGAATATAGGTGCAAAAATTCTTAACAAAATTTTAGCAAACAAAAACATATTAAAAAGATAGTGTACCATGAGCAAGTGGGTTTCATCCCAGGGATGCAAGGTTGGTTCAACATCTGGAAATGAATAAATGTAATTCACCACATCAACAGACTTAAAGTTAAGAGTCACATGATTATTTCAATAGATGCAGAGAAAGCATTTGATAAAATACAGCACCCCTTCATGCTCAAAACATAGAAAAAATGGGGATAGTACGAACATTTCTTAACATTGTAAAGGCTATCTATGCTAAGCCTACAGCCAACATCATTCTAGATGGAGAAAAATTGAAAGCATTCCCCCTGAGAACTGGAATAAGGGCAGGATGCCCTCTTTCACCACTTCTATTCAACATCATCCTTGAAACTCTAACCAGAGCAATTAGACAGACCGAAGAAATTAAAGTTATATAGGAAAAGAAGAGATCAAACTATCCCTATTTACCAGTGAAAGGATTCTATAGTTAGAGGAGCCAAAAAATTCACCAGAAAACTTCTAGAACTCATAAATGAATTCAGTAAAGTAACAAGATATATAATCAATGCTCATAAATCTAATGCATTTTTATTCATAAGTGATGAATCCTCAGAGAGAAATTAGTAAATCTATCCCATTCACAATAGCCTTAAAAAAATTAAAATTTTTGGGAAACAATATAACAAAAGAGGTGAAAGACCTTTACAATGAGAACTACAGAACACTAAAGAAAGAAACTAAAGAAAACCTTAAAACATGGAAAGATCTCCCATGTTCTTGTATAGGCAGAATTAATATTGTCAAAATGGCCATACTTCTAAAAACGCTATACAAATTCAATGCAATTCCAATTAAAATCCCGACAACGGACCTCGTAGAAATAGATCAAGCAATCATGAAATTCATTTGGAGGAATAAGAGACCCAGAATAGCTAAAGCAATCCTTAGCAGGAAGAATGAAGTAGGAGGTATCACAATATCAGACCTTCAACTGTGCTACAGAGCAATAGTAACAATACCAGCTTGATATTGGCACCAAAACAGACAGACCAATGGTACAGAATAGAGGACACAGAGACAAACCCACATAAAAACAGTTTTCTCATACTAGACAAAGCACCAAAAACATGCAATGGAGAAAAGATAGCCTGTTCAACAAATGGTGCTGGAAAACTGGAAATCCATATGTAGCAAAATGAAACTAAACCCCTATTTCTCACTTTCCACAAAACTCAACTCGAAATGGATCAAGGATCTAGGAATTAGACCAGAGACCCTGCACTTAACAGAAGAAAAAGTAGGTCCTAATCTGCATCATGTCATCTTAGGACCAGAATTCTTTAGCATGACTCCCAAAGCACAAGAAATAAAAACAGGAATCAATAATTGGGATAGATTCAAACTAAAAAGCTTTTTCTCAGCAAAGGAAGCAATCAGCAATGTGAAGAGACAGCCTACAGAGTGGGAGAAAATCTTTGCCACACACACATCAGATAGAGTACCAATCTCCAGAACCTATAAAGAACTCAAAAAACTTTACACCAAAAATGCAAATAACCCAAACAATAAATGGGCTAAGGAAATGAGTAGACACTTCACAGAAGAAGATCGACAAGCAAACAACAGATACATGAAAAAATGTTCAATATCCCTAATAATAAGAGAAATGGATATCAAAACCACCTTAAGATTTCATCTCACCCCAATTAGAATGTCTATTATCAAGAATACAAGCAACAATAGGTGTTGGTGAGGATGTGGGGAAAAAGGTACACTCATACATCGCTGGTAGGGTTGCAAATTAGTATGTCCACTCTGGAAAGTGGTGTGGAGTTTCCTTAGAAAACTTGGAGTGGAACCACTATTTGACCCAGCTATCCCACTCCTTGGCCTATACCCAAAGGATTTAAAATCAGCATACAACAGTAATGCAGCCACATCAATGTTCATAGCTGTTCAATTCACATTAGCTAGATTGTGGAACCAACCTAGATGTCCTGCAACAAATGAATGGATAAAGAAACCATGGTATATATACACAAAGGAATACTATTTAGCCATAAAGAATAATAATATTATGGCATTTGCAGATAAATGGATGGAATTGGAGAAGATCATGCTAAGTGAAATAAACCAGTCCCAAAAAACCAAAGGCCAAGTGATCTCTTTGATAAGTGGATGATGATACATAATGTGGGGTGGGAGGGAGGCAAGAATGGAGGAAGGATGGATTGCATGGAAGAAAAAAGGTGTGGGGATGGGTTGGGGGAAGGAAAAACAACAGAATGAGACAAACATCATTACCCTATGTACATGTATGATTATGCAAATGGTATGTCTCTACTTCGAGTACAACCAGAGAAACATCAGTTGTACTTCATTTGTGTACAATGAAAATTGAATAAAAAATTTTTAAAAAGAAAAAAAGTAAATAATAATACAGTATGATGGAAATAATTGTCGAATATTTCCTGAAGCTTTATACTAAAATGTTATTAATGTTATGATTTGAGGTTACTGTTATTATTTTAAAGAGGAAAAATATTTTAATATATCTTAAAAATTTTTATAAACTTTATATTTTATCCAGTTTTAAAGGAATTATAAACATTTTTCTGAAAAATGTGGAAAATACTTATGTATGTACTATTTGCCTGAAGTCATGTTAAATAGGAATATTATTCAGAACAGCCTAAATGTCATACTTTAATGAAATGGTTAAATAAATTGCAGTACACTAATTCTTTGAAATACAAAAAGGTGTGAAAGAAAGAATCAAATTAAATTTTATTAATTTCTAATAATAATGTATGTTTAAGATTTATATCTAAGTTTTTTATTGCATTTCTCTTCAATCAAGCAAATAAAATGAAAGAATGTATTTAAAGTTTTCATTTAAATTGTACAAATAGCCTTTCCTTGCAAAATGGCTCTAATATACCTCTTTTTAAAGCTACACTAGCTAGTGCTAGTAAGGTTTATAAGATTAAGTTCTAAAAATTTGACTCCAGAATTTATAATGAGTTAAATTATCCACTAATTTTTTAAAAAATCATGTAGAACATACATTATATGTAAATTATGGGGAAAGGTACTTGTTTTTGCAATCATAATGGGTTAGAAAATTCACACATAATTAACTATCAATAGTAAAGACAATATTAAATTTATATGATTTGTTTTTAAACTTACAGGTTTTGAAGTAATTTCTTAACAATTTTACCATTTCCAATTGCCTCACTTTTCCCCCCACTCCCCACCCCTCTTGTTAATGAGACAGTGGCACCTTAGGATTTGAATGGTGATGTGTTTAAATTAGCAGATGTATTCAGAATAAAAACATCCAGTGCTAATACACATTCAACAAGTAGATATATCCTCGAGCAAAATTAAAGGTATTCCTAAAGATAATAATCCTAAAGGGGAAGAACACTATGACTGCACTGTTCATTCATAGGAATTTAAATATATTTTTGTCAAATTAAATGTGCCCTTCTAGATTCTCCCTCATACATAAGTAAGATAACTCCTGCAGTGATACTCTCTATATAAATGTGTTTTTGATATTTGGTGAGCAAAAACTTAGAGCAACAGTTAGAGCAGAAGCTGAAGGAAAAATGATCCTATATTAACATTCCCAGGATTCAGTGAAGAGCAGAGCTTGTCAACTGCTAGCTCTGACCTCTAACAGCCAGAGCACATGATCTCTTGCACTGCCGCAGGCAGAACTAAAAGGACACCTTGTGCTTATTGAAAAACCATTTAATATTCAAGGCCAAACACTGATGAGTCAAGTGTGTCCTCTTTCCTGAAGAGGCTGCCAAGGAGATCCTGAGGTCATTTTGGTCAACATAGAGTGTGTGAGCAAAGAACAAATGAATACAGGATAAATATTCAATTCCCCTGACAACTACCACCTCATTGTACTCAGTGTGCAAAACAACCGCGATCCAGGACAAATGTTACAACCTCATGAAAGGCACTTAATCCAAATAAGAAAAGAAATGTAATTACGTTGTTGACTTTTTTAGTGAAACCCACAAATTTTTGAACAGTTTAAAATTTTAATGTTTCTTTGGTATTCATTTCAAATAACTAAATATTAAGGAAGCCTATATATCAATTTAATTTCCAAACCTTTTGTAAATAGGTTTTTCCACTTTTTAATTGGAAGTCTAGTTTTAGGTAGGTGGGATAAATAGCTAAAACCACGGGGCTATTTTACTGGGTCCTTTCTTCCCTCTGTAACCATGGCAACAGCCCTTGGTCAAAACAGTTGGCCCTGATCTGTCAGGTTTTCATAGGGGCTGTACAATGGGATAGATCAAGATGAACCAAGTTGATAGCGTATTTAAAGAAAATGTGAAGACTAATGATTAATCCGGTCCTGGATTAGTTTGTTTCTTTAAGAATTTTGAACCCCAGGACTAAAGTGGGTTTCCTTGAACAGGGAGATCTTACAGGAGAAAATTGTACCTTATATGAAGCTAACACAGAGGGAGAACTCAGAAGCCTTGTTTAATTCTTTACCTTTTGCTCATGTGTATCTTTTTCCCTGCTGTTCATTGGCTATAGTAAGTCTTAACACGATTATGAATTTATTTTGAAGTGTATTAATTCCTCCATCTAATAACTAAATTAATCATGAGACCTCACCACCAAATGTACTAGAATATACGGTAATGGAGCAAACGGTTTACATCTGTTATATGGAACACTCTCATATTTATTATTTTTACTAAATAAGGAAGAGCCTTTTAGGTATGACTGTTATGGGTTGCCAGATCACTGCAAGGTTAGGAAAATATCACCTATTCTTGGGACTTTACGTTCGTTTCAATTAGATACATTCATGCCTGTGAATCTCCGGAGATTTGGAAATTTGATTCTCTCCTTCACTATCAACATAGGAATCAACTCGGATTAAATATTCAAAGTTAGAGTGCAAAAATTTTCCTGGTGGAAAGAAGCACCTTGTAAATCTTAACTCAAAAATTGAGTTATTTATGAAAAATAAATCATAAAAATTTATAGTTTTAAAAACAAAAATACACCATTCTGAAGTAAAGGTTATTTGATGGGAATGATTAAAAGGTACTATGGGATGAGCTTTCTTCCCTTTACCTATCTGCCTAAAAATAGAACAGAAGTTTTCCCTGTGATGGCATCCTCTACTTTCCCAGAAGGGGAGGGAGAGCAGCCCTTATACCAGAGATGGAGATGACACAAGGAAAGTCTCCACAAACAAGCCTTCCTGGCCTTACTATTATGTTCCATTGCATACATTATATTGAATTTTATACACTGTTAATGTCGTATATATTTAACCTCTTATAATTTATCATACCTTAAATATCCAGGGACCTTCTTCCTCTGTCTTAAAACCCTTCTCCAAATTTATCATCCTTTGTCTACATTTTACATAAGTTTCAAAGAACTGCTGCTTCTTTATTTTTCTTGCTTCTGTATGAGGCACCCTTCCATGCCATGTAAAGCTTATGGCATCAAATAAAACTTGTATTTTTTTCTCCAAGTAATCTGTTTGGTCTGCCAGTTTCCCAGGCCCAGGCACTGAATTTAAGAAGGTAAAAGAATTTTTTTTCCTCCTGTATTTAAGTGTAAGGAAAAGCATTGAAAATGTTTCCCTGGCCCAGTTCCCAGTGGACACAGAAGATGACCTTGGGACAGCAAAGCCAAATCCAGCTGAAAGTGCCAGCCCCCACACAAGGCTTGGGGAAACAGCCAAGGAGAACATGAAGAAGATGTGCTCTGGTGTGTGGAGGGCTAGGCTACCACAGCTGCTAAACCAAGGGAGGGTTCCCTCAAAAAGAAAAGAAAAAAGCAAGAGAGAGAGAGAGAGAGAGGGAGACAGACAGACAACACAACTCTCTTTCCAGTCTCAACAGGCCTCGTAAAAAGTACTTCAGGATAACTGATGAATTATGGAGATAGAGACTTCCAATTTCATACAACCAGATTGTATGTTTCCTGTCACAAATTCTGGTATCATTTTCCAAAATAATTACATGATTTTTGATAGCACTTTTTAAAATATAAAGTACAATTTTCTACTAATGTGAGAAAGCATATTTAACTCACAAGTGTAATTGTTAATTAAGAATTTTAAATTCATTACAAGGAAGTTTCACATAAATATCAAACACAGATACCACACTGTTTGCTGGTTCTTAGTTTTTCAGTATTTTCTAAAATTATCCATAGCATCTTGCAATGAATGTCTTTATTCAAGGTGAGAAACATTTAGGTTTTTTATTAAGTAATATAATTTGTCTTCTGTGTGAAAGGATTATATGCTGTATTTAGAAACTTCATTCTTTTGTTTCAGGTTATGGTGGTATCTTATTTGATTTAATGTCTAGTATATGTTGCTTTTTGCCTAAAATATTTAATGAATACTTTGCCCATCTTATTTTGATAAAGAGTACACATTGATCATAACCAAAAGTTTTATCATCACCCATGAGTAAGACTAGATTAAAAATTAACCTGAAACCTATATTTTGATGTATACATGTATATTATTTGATGTAAGTGTTCCTTAAATTTTTTATTTGTTCTAATTAGTTAATACATGACAGTAGAATGCATTTATATACTTTGATATATTATACATAAATGGGGTATAATGTCTCCTTTTTCTGATTGTACAAGTTGCAGAATCATATTGGTCATGCAGTCATACATACATATATAAGGTAATAATATCTATTTCATCCTACTATCCTTCCTATCTGCATATTCCCTCCCCTCCCATCACTCCCCTCTACCTAAAGTAACTATATTCATCCCTAGAGTCCCTCCCCCGCAGTTGTATGGGTGTTTTAAACAGGGGATCAAACGCAGAACTTCACACATGTTAAGCACATGCTCTACTATTGAGCTATATCCCCAGGCCCTGATATAATATTACTCTGCAAAGCTTATGAAATCTTAATATTCACATTGGAATGATCAATGTAGTATTTGAGTAAAATAGTCACTAATCTAGATGATTTTGAACACTTACTTTTTTGTTAGACAGTATGGCAATCATGACACTTAAAACTCATAAAGTTCCATTACTTGATAAATTTTTTAAAGTTCTTATCAGCATCTACAAATGTGATTCACTTCCTTCAGGAGACTAAAGTTACAAGGCAGCAGACACTATTCCTATTCTCTGTCCGTTACAGTTTATTCAATTTTGAAGAAGGAATGTGTCTGAAATAGTAGTATATATGATGATACATTCATGACATGCTTTAGGGAATTAAAAGTATCCTAGATTCAGTCTCAATTCTCTGTCATTTTCAGAAAGCTGCTGAAAGCTTCAGATTTGTAATTATAAGTAGAAGCAAATGCCGTTTATGAAATACTGCTTTGAGGAAAGTGCACCTGACTGTTTAGTATCCATTCTGTTCACTATATGAAAAATGTTTTGAATAAAACTTGCTATTTGTCATTAAAACATTTTCATAGACAGTACTTTCTATTTGTATGAAAGCTGTACATATGTACAAATACATACTTGCACCCAGCTTAAAAAGTTACCAGGAATATCTCTAAATTAAAATATAATTAGTAGCAAAATTTTATTTCTCAACTATTTGTTGGTTTGTTTGATCGACTCTGTATGAACAGGATTATTTTTATTTTGAACTAGAATGCCTCATTCATTTTATCTTTACTATGTTTTGTATGTTTACTTGCAAAATAGCAATATTTTTTGGTCACTTAAATCAGTGTACTGATTTAATGTTGTCATTAATATGACTCATAAAAAGTATTCACTTCATACTTGAAGAACATTAATTGTTCAAAAATGTTTGCAATTACTATTGCAATTGATATTGATAGTTTAAATCACTTGCTTTGTTAATGGATTGTTCCTGGAACTTTGTGAAATAATTGAAGAAATAACTAGATATTTGGTAATTATCTCATTTGTAAACAAGTGTTAAAATCTCCCTATCTTTCTCTTATTCTAAGTCAGTGATATTTGGAGTATTAAATATGTAAACTTTTGTATCAATCTTAAATTCATATGAAATTTAATAAAAATGAAATTTCCAAATTATTTTATTATACATTTTCCACCTAAATTCTAGGATTAATGGAGAATTGCATTTTTAACAATTTATAATTATTCAGTACCTACCTATATCTTATATCCCATGTACAGAATGCTTTGTTTTGTTTAAAAGTGATCACTCAAGCCTGGTGGTGGCATGCACCCAGTATCCCAGCAGCTTGGGAGGCTGAACCAGAGGATCCCTAGTTCAAAGTCAGCCTCAGCAATTTAGTGAAGGCCTGTCTCAAAAGAAAATATAAAAAGGGCTGGTGATGTTGCTCGGTGACTAAGAAACCCTGGGTTCAATTCCTTGTACAAAAAAAAAAAAAAGTAAATATTCAGTATCTTTCATAATGCCAGTGCATAGTATAGAATTATAGGCTTACACAAAATTGTGTAAATACAGAAAAGAGATACAAAAGTGAACAACAAAATATTCTCCCTTTCTGGAAATTAAAAATTTTATGAGGGAGATACACACTATGTACAATAATAGCAGAAAATTTTAAATCCTAAAATATGAAGCAAATTATGAAAAGAGTAATCAATTACTAAATGAGAAAGAAAAAAACCTTTAGAAAAGATGTGGAATTAAAAGATGTTGCTGTGTAACCTATCACTTGTTTGATAAACAGAAATAGCAATCTCAAGCAGGAGAACAACATATTCTGGACAAGGGATGAGATTATTCTTAAATCGAAATAGTCCAAAGAGAGATGAGTCAAGAATTTGAGAAAAGAGAATAAAAAGACAGATGTGGATCCGTTGGTAGAGTATTGTGAACAAATTATTAGATGCTTGATGTTAAACTACAGTGAAAACATGATGAGTTGGCTATAAATGAAACAAAGTAGGTATATGAAGTTAGCACAGAGAAAAACAAAACGTGGAGGCAGAGAAGTATGGAAATATGAATCAGCATTAGAGTGCTTGGCTAGAATATGAGAGATCCTGGGTTCCTTCGATCATAGCATCACAAAACAAAGAAACAGAACAACAACAAAACACACAGAAAAAAACAATGAAAGGAAAGAAGGAAAAAAGAGTAAAAGAAAAAGAAATAAGAGACATTAGGGGGAGTTCATAATTGGGGATGTTGAATTTGAGGTGTCATCAAGATATCCAGCCATTAGAGAATTGGAAATAGAGTTTAGAAGAAATAACAGCCAGAATACAGATTTGAGTGTTGTTGATGTCCCTATGTAAGCTGCAGTGGAGAAAGTGAAACAGCAAAGGAAGACTTTATTCAGGGCTGTTGGAATAAGAAAACTAGTGATTTCAACTTTGATGAAACAAGTGGGATTTATAAGAAGGAAAGGGAGTATGGGGAAGTTTTAGGTCTGTTTGCTAAATAGTTTTACCTACCAAGAAAGTAAACTTCCTCATGTCTTTTTAGCACAAGTCAGTTTTAAAACCAGCAACAAATTTCCCATGAAAGCTAGCCTTCAACTCTGCTATAAAGCCTAGGAGATTGGGGCTTTATCTTTCTACAAGTTTGCTTTTCGAAGACATGGCTCCCTAGTCATTTAGAAAGACATTACTGGGTTGTAAAAGCAGTAAGAACCTTTTAAAAATATCTACATCTCAAAGGCACTAAGAAAATGAAGTTTTCTAAAGTAAATCTCTAGGAAATGAGAAGGATGGTGCCTAAAATCAACAAGAAAGCTGTTTTGAATTTAATTAATCTGAAGGGAAAGTTAGGGTTCTCTGTTCAAAGTTCTCTGTTCAACTATTAACTAATAGTTGAAGTCATAGAGTAAGGAAATTATTTGCAGCAAAAAGGCAGGGAAAAAAATTAAACTGGTACACCCTTTAAGTAGAGGGATAGTCAAAAAAATAAAAAGTAGAAGCATAGCAAAGAAAAAAGAAGCTACAAGCTCTTTTAGGAATATTTGGCAAATCAGAGATGACAATTTGGAAATTAGAAAGCTGTTTTTAGAAAAAATCTTTTTGTTAAGCCAAGGGGTGTGGTGTAAGCCCTAAATGTGGATTACATCTTCTTCAGTATTGATAAGTTTGGCAGAGACAGACACCATGGTAGTACAAAGACAAAAGACAAAGCATTTAATTTAGAATAAGAACATTTGACAGATTTGTCACCCTGGGAAGAAAAAAAAAATATATATATATATATACATATTATATATATATTTGAGAACCATATCAAATAAGCAAAAAGACAAAGTTTAAATTATTATTAAAATTAAGGTAACAGCTACAGCAGTATAGTACAGAGACACACAAATATTCTGGCCTTTAAAACTTGATTTCTTGTTCATAAAATGGACAAAAAGTTACACGAAACAAGTTAGTGATCAGGCATGACTGGGTAACTTGCCATTCTCAGCATATGACACGCATTTATGGGCCCAAGACGCTGTTGCAACTGTGATCTCCCAATCAGTGGAGGGGAAAAGAACCAGGAATTATGACAATTTATGAGCTAGGCCAGAAATGGCATTCATCACTTTCTTTCATGTCCTACTCATGATGAAACGTTTGAGAATTAGCAAAATTAACATTCTACAATTTATAGAATATTTGCACCTTCTCTTCATAGCGCTCCATGACTTTTCAATGAGATTGTGCAATTCCTCTACATGCTAGCTTACTCAATGCCTTCAAGGTCAACGCTGGATAGATACCCTTTCAAATTAGGTCCAAGTAACTTCTTCCCTGAATGTGCAACACATCCACAGAAGACCCTGGAATGCTTCCTTTAATTATTGTTGTTAGAAATAACAATGTGGTGTGACTCTACTTTGTGTACAACCAGAGAAACAATAGCTGTACTCCATTTGTGTTCAATGAATCAATAAGTAAATAAAAAATTAAAAAAGAAAAAAAAAAAAGAAATAACAATGTGCTCCAAAGCCAGTGGGGAAGCAAACCTTTACCTCTGCCAGAAGTTGCAGAGTACCAGAACCTGGAAGGCAAGAACACCTGAGGGGACGCAGACCACAAGTTTTTATACCTAAAGCAGCTCTGCCTTTCACACTAACTGGAGGATTTAGGGGTACAATCTACCCGATTTACTAATTTTAGAATGAAGGAAGTTTAGATTATGTAAAGGGAAATGAGAGGGGGAGGGGCAGGGACCTGAAAAATGGTGGAATGGTACAGACATTATTACCCTATGTACATGTATGATTACACTAATGGTATGAATCTACATCATGCACAACCATAGAAACAAAAAGTTGTACCCCATTTATGTACAATGAATCAAAATTCAGTCTGTAAAAATAAAAGAAATAAAAAGAATTAGGATGGGCAAAAGGGAAGGGCTACAATTAAAATGACTAATATTGGATCCAATTAGACTGAATACTGCATTTTGAAAATGGACCACCAGACTTTCTATTTCTCGCATAAAAAGAGAACAATGTGCTCTCAGTATAGCCTTCCTCTTCTCTTGGTTGGATCTGGTCAATGTGGCAGCATCCCTCCCATCATTTGGTAAAGTTCCTCAATTTTCAGAAGACGAATATTTATTTCCAGAATGAATATTCCCTGAACTGCTGTATATTTGACTTCTAATATTCAAATCAGCTTGTGGGACACAACCCTTTACTTAGAAGTGGGGTAACTCACTTTAGGAGATAAGATGGAAATAGAATCCTGTTTTATCATCATGTTGCAAAATCATACATTGAATAAAGGAAATAAAATGATATGTGACTGTGTACCTTCAAAGTGGCAGAACGTAAAAAATAAAGGGGCAGGGACAGTGGTGTAGGCCTATAATCTCAGTAGTGTTGGAGACCTTGGCAGAAGAATTGCAAATTCAAGGATAGCCTCAGCAGTTTAGCCAGGCCCTAAGCAACTTTGCAAGACCCTGTCTCAAAATAAAAAGTAAAAAGGGCTGGTGATGTAGTTCAGTGGTGAAGAAGCCCTGGGTTCAATCCCTGGTAGCAGAAAGAAAAAGCAAGAAAACAAGCAAGCAAGAAAGAAAATATAGGGATGTTTAAAGTAATTTCTCAGATTTCCATGTTAGAGAAAGACTAGCAAAACAGTGCCCAGAGTTTGCATAATATGAGATCAAATTATATTAAAACTTCAATGCAACTGCTAGGTGAATTTAAAACAGGATGTCTGCTTTCCAAATAACTGCTTATATTATGTGAGGGAAATAGAAATAAACAAGCATATTCTATTATGTTCAAGTTTTGACACTATGATAACAGTAGTAATTTAGAAAAACAGTATGTATTATACATTAAGCACACTAGTTTATAGATAAGATAATTGGTCACACAGATAGTGATTTTTTTACTTAGCATAATATTTGTTTGGCTCTTATTAGATATACATGACAGCAGAATCCATTTTGATAAAATTATACAAGAATGGAATATATATCTTAGTCTAGTTACTTGCCATTCTATGGATGTACATGATGGTGAAATTCACTGTATTGTTTTCATATATGTACACACACGGAAAAATCATGTTAGAATCATTCCACAATCTTTCGTCTTCCTATCCCCTCCCTTCTCTCCATTCCCCATTGTCTAATGTACTATACTTCCACTCTATCCCTCTCCAGTCCCTTGTTATGGGTTAGCTTCCACATATCAGATAAAACATTTGACCATTAACTTTTCTGGGACTGGTTTATTTCACTTAGCCTGATTATATCCAGATCTATCCATTTGTTTGCAAATGTCATAACGTTATTCTTATTAATGGCTGAGTAATACTCCATTGTGAATACATACTGCTTTTTCTTTATCCTTTCATTTGTTGAGAGGCAGTTAGGTTGATTCCATAGCTTAGCTATTGTGAATTGAGATGCTATAAACAATAATGTGGCTCCATCACTATAGTATGCTGATTTTAAGTCCTTTGGGTATAAACTGAGGAGTGGGATAACTAGGTCAAATGGTTGTTCCATTCCAAGTTTTCTGAGGAATCTCCTTACTTCTTTCCAGAGTGGTAGCACCAATTTGCATTCCCACCAGCAATGCATGAGTCAACCTTTCCCCCCTGACATCCTGGACAGCATTTATTGTTGATTGTAAGAAGGGCAATTATCAAGAGATAATTGTCATTCTGACGGGAGTGAGATAGAATTTCAATGTGGTTTTGATTTGCACTTCTCTAATTGCTAGAGGTGTTGAACATTTTTTAAAATATTTGTTGGTCTTTTGTATTTCTTCTTCAGTGAAATGTCTATCTGTTCAGTTCCATTGAACATTTATTCATTGAGTTGTTTTGTTGTTGGTGGTGGTGCTGTAAAGGTTGCAATCTAAAAATGTTTATGCTTATATTATAAAAGAAAGATTAAATAGCTTAATTATATGATTGTAAGATAAATAAACTTCATAATGTGTAAACATAGATTAGTAGGAAAATTCAAAATAATTAAACATTTTTGGCTATTTTTAAATAGAATATAAGATGATAACTTAATAATTTCAATTAAAGGAATGTACAGTTTATTTTAGTTCAACATAAATGGTCAGTATCATTAAGACAGCTCTTATTCCTCGATGAAATAGTTAATGAATAAATAAAAACAATATTTAAGGAATATAATACATATATATAGAGAGAGAGGGAGAGAGAGAGAGAGAGAGAGAGAGAGAAAGGAAGAGAGAGAATTAGTTCATGCTCTGTATTACTATGTGTCCTTCTAAGGCATGACCCTAGTGAACCACCTCCTTCAGCCACCCCCCATCTGCCCAGAGTTACCATCCAGTATATTCAAACTAGGAAGGATTATTTAGGTAATGGCTCTTAAAATCCAATCATTTCACATTTGTTCATTAATAAAAGCGTTTGGGGGACATCTCATAACCAAACCACAGTGTTATGTTCATAGTTTACATATGTTTGAATGTATTTTGTAAGTATGTTTCATGCTGCATATGGGTTTTTATTAAAATTTTATTTATTATTTAATCTTAAAATTAAACTTATAAAATTGACAAATGGTATAATCTTTATAAGCCACCTTCCCAGATCACAGTGAAATAATAATGTTTTAACAAGGAATGGTAAAAGAAAAAGTAAATTGTAGAAGCTTCATTTAAACATCTTTAAATAATTATTCAATCAAAGGAGAATTACAAATTATCATTACAGACTATTTAGAAAATAATTCATCTTATAGCCCAAAAATTTAATCCTAAATTAAGACAAGATTTAATTGCATTATTAATCCTATAAGAAAATTTGGATAAAGGATAATTAATAAAAATAAGGATTAAAAAATCAATGAACCAGAAAAGAGGAAAACTGTTAAATATAATTTGAATTGTTAACAGAACAGATTTAAGACATGTCATAAAGGAAGCCCTCCTATCAGAAGCCTGAAAATATTCTATTTGTAGAAAAATAGGTGATGTAATAGAAAAAATAATCATAAAAAGATAGAAACCCTCCAAAAAATACTGTAAAAGGTATTTACAGTAAGGTAAAGGAAAAGCAGACATGAAAAATAATTGAAAAATCACACTATGTGCCTATACTTTAAGAGCAAAAAGTAAATATACATACTCTTTAAATTAATTTTTAGGATCATATTAATTTATATTATGATTATAATGGCATTCTTTTTAGTTTTTCTACTTGACAAGTACATTGTATTAAAAATGAGTAAGGATTTTTGTAAAAGTTTTAAACACGTTCAGGAACTGAAGTTTACCCCATTATACACTGGCTATTGCTATTAAGACCTACAAAATTAAATTGAATAATAAAAATGCAAAAACAATAGTGATTCCATAAAAAGAGATTATAGAATGCATAATAAAAAATCTGGGAAGATTCAAGATGGTGAACTAGAGGGAGGCTGCATTCCTTGTGGCTCCGCTCCGTAACTCAGAATTCAAACAGGGAAAAATCTGTTTCTCTGTGAGGCAGTCTTTACTCTTGATTGATCCCCTGCTATTTACCATATTGGTCTACCTCCATCACCCGCAGTCTACCAGTGGGCCTAGTGACTACATTTGAGTGCAGATTGCTCACTGACCCACCACCTATCGTCTGTCACTTGCCTGTTTGCCTGCCTCTGGCCTGCCCATCCCCTGCCTTTCACCTACCCATCACCCACCGACCAAGGTTCATCTGCCGATCCTCTGCCAGTAGCCTGCAGAGCCTGCAGACCATCAGTGGATTGCCAGCTGCCTGCTGTTGCTTGGAAGTCCACCATCACAGTACCTGCAGGTTTGGTTACGCGTGGCTGCGGCCATTTTGGGGAAAAAAAAAAAGCCAGGAGCTGCAGGACCACTGGCCCGACTGACAGCACCCCACCTCCAGGACCCCAAGTTTGACAGCACACTACCTCCAATGGCCTGGCCTGACCAAGTGCACCCCACACAGATTCTGTGCCCATGCCCTGCACTGCATCTCTCCATTTGCCAACACGTTTGGAAGTCAGTGCAGCCATGTAGGATTATCTGTGAAGGGGAAACTGTCATGAAGTGGGGCAAATCCCATCCTGAGATGCCTGCTGGAGACTGGAAGCTCATTATCAGGTACCTCTCATGCCTCAGGCTAATGAAGACTGGGAGGTTTGAATAGTATATGACTGGTTTAGTATAGCTTTTTTTTCTCCTTTGTGAAAGCTTTCAAATTTTTATTTCTTTACTTTTCATGCTCTCTACTTTCCTTTTGTTTACCTGTTTCCTCAAGGGCTTTTTCTCACTATTCTCATGCTAATAAGCAATTTCTTTTGACTACATTTTCACTCTTCCTATGATCTAGAACATCTTCATACTCTTTTCTAACACTATTAACGGTTACATCCTACACCCCTCCCCATCCTTTTGTCCTCCATTAGAAACTGTGTCCTCATTGCAAATCTGTTTGTTTTAATGTAGATAATAAACTCATCATCTCTGTTTATTATGACAATATTGTAATAATATTATAACAAAACGACTATTGTAACAATGGTCTTCATAGGGGCTATTTGGTTTACAGCTGTATATTTTCTGTACTGGGTGTTGCTAATATTGATCCCCCATTAAAGAAGAGGTTTCAGAAAACTGTAGGGTCACTATAAGTCTATAGGGCAGAAACTACAATACCCTAGATCTGCATTGCTAGAGGGGAAGATGCATGAACAACATGAAAGCACAAGGAAAGTGTTCCAAACAAACCAAAATTCTACACCAATAGAATCCAATGACAGCATGGTAGAAGAAATGCCAGAAAAGGAGTTCAGAATATCCATGATTAAAATGATCAGAGAAACAAACGATGAGTTAAGAGAGCAAAGGCAGGCAATGATTGACCATTCCAATAAGCAGCTGAAAGAGCAACTACAGGAAACAAAAGATCACCTCAACAAAGACAGATTCTGAAAAAGAACCAAACAGAAATTCTTGAAATGAAGGAAACAATAAACCAAATAAAAATTCAAGCTGGGTGTGGTGGCGCATGCCTATAATCCCAGCACCTGGGAGGCTGAGGCAGGAGGATCACGAGTTCAAAGCCAGCGTCAGCAACTTAGCAAGGCCCTAAGCAACTCAGTGAGACCCTGTCTTTAAATAAATACAAAATAGGGCTGGGGATGTGACTCAGTGGTTGAGTGCCCCTGAGTTCAATCCCCAGTACCAAAAAAACAAACAAACAAAAAACAAATAAAAATTCAATGGAAAGCATCACCAACAGACTAGATCACTTGGAAGACAGAACCACAGACAATGAAGACAAAATATTGAATCTTGAAAATAAAGTTGCCCAAACAGAGAAGATGGCAAGAAATCATGAATGGAACCTACAAGAACTATGGGATATCATGAAAAGACCAAATTTAAGAATTATTGGTATTGAGGAAGGCACAGAGATACAAACCAAGCGAATGAACAACCTATTCAATGAAATAATATCAGAAAATTTCCCAAACCTGAAGAATGAAATGGAAATTCAACCAAAGGAGGCTTACATAACACCAAATGCACAAAATTACTGCAGATCCACACCAAGACACATTATAATGAAAATGCCTAATGTACAAAATAAAGATAGAATTTTAAAGACTGTGAGAGAAAAGAAACAGATTACCTACACAGGGAAACCAATACGGATATCAGCAGATTTCTCAGCCCAGACCCTAAAAGCTAGAAAGGCCTGGAACAATATATTTCAAGCTCTGAAGAACATGGCTGCCAACCAAGAATCCTATATCCAGCAAAGCTAACCTTCAGATTTGAAGACGAAATAAAATCCTTCCATGACAAACAAAAGTTAAAGGAATCCACACACAGAAAGCCTGTGCTACGGAAAATTCTCAGCAAGATATTCCATGTGGAAGAAATGAACAACAACAATGTAAGTCATCAAAGGGAGGAACTACCCTAAAAGAAAAGCCAATTAATGGAGAAACCAAGTCAAGTTAAAAACCAAAACTAAGCCAAAATGATTGGGAATATAAATCATATAGCAATAATAAGCCTGAATGTTAATGGCCTAAACTCATCAATCAAAAGACATAGACTGGTAGATTGGATTGAAAAGAAAGACCCAGCCAGGAATGGTGGCACACACCTGTAATTCCAGCCCTTGGGAGGCTGAGGCAGGAGGATCGCGAGTTCAAAGCCAGCCTCAGCAACTTAGGGAGGCCCTAAGCAATTCAGTGAGATCCTGTCTCTAAATAAAATACAAAATAGGGTTAGGGATGTGGCTCAGTGGTGGAGTGCCCCTGGATTCAATCCCCAGTACAGAAAGAAAGAAAGAAAGAAAGAAAGAAAGAAAGACCCAACAATATGTTGCCTTCAAGAGATTCATCTCATAGAAAAAGACATCCACAGACTAAAGATGAAAGGATGGGAAAAAACCTACCACACACACGAACTCAGTAAAAAAAGCAGGGTTTTCATCCTTATATCAGATAAAGTGGACTTCAGGCTGAAGTTAGAAGGGATAAAAAAGGTCATTTCATACTGCTTAAGGGAACCATAAATCAAGAAGACATAATAATCATAAATATTCATGCCCCAAACAATGGCCCATCCAAATACTTCTCAATTACAGGAATCAAATAGACCACAACACAATAATTCTGGGTGACTTTAACACACCACTGTCACCACTGGATAGATCTACCAAACAAAAACTAAACAAAGAAACCATATAACTCAATAACACAATGAATAACTTAGACTTAACAGACATGTCGATCATTCCATCCACTAATGAGCGAATACACTTTCTTCTCAGCAGCACATGGCTCCTTCTCTAAAACAGACCATATGTTATGACACAAAGCAGCCCTTAGTAAATGCAAAAAAGTTGAAATACTACCTTGTATTCTATCCGATCATAATGGAAGGAAATTAGAAATCAATGACAAAATAAAAAACAGAAACTACTCCAACACCTGGAGACTAAATCACATGCTATTGAATGAAGCATGGATAACAGAAAACATCATGGAGGAGATAAAAAAATTCTTAGAGGTGAGAATGATGATACAACATATCAAAATCTCTGGGACACTATGAAAGCAGAACTAAGAGGAAAATTCATTGCATTGAGTGTATTCAAGAAAAGAATAAAAAGTCAACAACTCAACAACCTAACCCTACATCTCAAAGCCCTAAAAAAGAAGAAAAGAACGACACCAAAAGTTGTAGAAGACAGGAAATAATTAAATCAGAACTGAAATTAATAAAATGAAAACAAAAGAAACAATTCAAAAAATTGACAAAACAAAAAGCCGGTTCTTTGAAATAGCAAACAAAATAGATAAACCCTTAGCCACACTAACAAAGAGAAGGAGAGAGAAAACTCAAATTACTAAAATTTGTGATGAAAAAGGAAATATCACAACAGACACCACTGAAATATAAAACATAATTAGAAGCTACTTTGAAAATCTATACTCCAATAAAATAGAAAATCTTGAAGACATCGACAAATTTCTAGAGACATATGATCCTCCAAACTGAACCAGGAGAACATACACAATTTAAAAAGTTTCAAGTAATTTCAAGTAATGAAATAGAAGAAGCCATCAAAAACCTACAAACCAAGAAAAGCCCAGGAACAGATGGATTCTCTACAGAGTTCTACAAGACCTTCAAAGAAGAACTTATACCAATACTCCTGAAAGTATTTCATGAAATAGAAAAGAAGGGAACCCTTCCAAATTCATTCTACAAAGCTAGTATCACTCTGATACCAAAACCAGACAAAGACACATCTAGAAAAGAAAACTTTAGACCAATATCTCTGATGAATAGAGATGCAAATATCCTTAACAACACTTTGGCAAATCGCTTCCAAAAACATATTAGGATGATAGTGCACCCCAATCAAGTGGGGTTTATCCCAGGGATGCAAGGCTGATTCCACATCCAGAAATGAATAAATGTAATTCATCAGATCAATAGACTTAAGGTTAAGAATCACATGATTATTTCGATAGATGCTGAGAAAGTATTTGACAAAATACAACACCCCTTCAGGCTCAAAACACTAGAAAAAATAGGGATAATGGGAACATTCCTTAACATTGTAAAGGCTATTTATACAAAGCCCACTGCCAACGTCATTCTTAATGGAGAAAAACTGAAAGCATTCCCTTTAAAAACTGGAACAAGACAGGGATGCCCACTGTCACCACTTCTATTCAACATTGTGCTAGAAATGCTAGCCAGAGCAATTAGACCACAGAAATTAAATGTATATGAATAGGAAAAAAATAATTCAAGCTGTAACTATTTGCTGATGACATGATCCTATATTTAGAGGATCCAAAAAACTCCACCAGGAAACTTTTAGACCTAATTAATGAATTTAGCAAAATAGCAGGATATAAAATAAACCCACATAAATCAAATGTGTTTATCTACATAAGAGATGAATCATCTGAAAGTGAAATGAGCAAAACAACTCCTTTCACAATAGCCTCAAAAAAAATAAAATACTTGGAAATCAATCTAACAAAAGAGATGAAAAACCTCTCCAATGAAAACTACAGGACATTAAAGAAAGAAATTGAGGAAGATCTTAGAAGATGGAAAGATCACTCATGTTCATGGATAGGCAGAATTAGTATAATCAAAATGACCATACTTCCAAAGGTGCTGTACAAATTTAATGCAATTCCAATAAATATCCCAATGACATTCCTCATAGAAGTAGAAAAGGCAATCATGAAATTCCTTTGGAAGAACAAAAGACCCAGAATAGCCAAAGAAATCCTGGGCAGGAAGAATGATGCAGGAGGTATCACAATACCAGACCTTAAACTCTATTACAGTTACAAAAACAGAATGGTATTGACACCAAAATAGACAGGTAGACCAATGGTACAGAACAGAAGACACAGAGACAAACCCACATAAGTACAGTTATCTCATATTAGACAAAGGTGCCAAAAACATGCAATGGAGAAAAGACAGCCACTTCAACAAATGATGCTGGCAAAAGTGGAAATCCATATGCAATAAAATCAAATTAAACCCCTATCTTTCACCCTGTATAAAACTCAACTCAAAATGGATCAAGGATCTAGGAATTAAACCTGAGACCCTTCACTAAACAGAAGAAATAGTAGGCCCAAATCTTCTTCATGTTGGCTTAGGACCAGACTTGATCAACATGATCCTCAGAGTGCAAGAAATAAAAGGAAGAAGCAATAAATGGGACAGAATCAAACTAAAAAGCTTTTTCTCAGCAAAAGAAACAATCAATAATGTAAAAAGAGAGCCTACAGAGTGGGAAAAAATCTTTTCCACACACACTCCAGACAGAGCACTGATCTCCAAAATTTAAAAAGAACTTACAAAACTTTACACCAAAAATACAAAGAACCAGATCAATAAATGGGCTAAGGAACTGGGCAGACACATCACAGAAGATGATATACAGGTGATCAAAAAATATATGAAAAAGTGCTCATCATCTCTAGTAATTAGAGAAATGCAAATTAAAACTACCCTAAGATTTCATCAAACTCCAATTAGAACGGCTATTATCAGGAACACAAGCAATAATAAGTGTTGGTGTGGACATGGGGAAAAAGGCACACTCATACATTGCTGGTGGAGTTGCAAATTGGTGCAGCCACTCTGGAAAGCATTATGGCGATTCCTCAAAAAAATTGGAATGAAACCACCATTTGACCAAGCTATCCTACTCCTCGGTTTATATCCAAAAGTCTTAAAATCAGCAAAGTATAGGGATGCAGCCACATCTATGTTCATAGCCACTCAATTCAAAATAGCTAGATTGTGGAACCAACCTAGATGCCATTCAATTGAAGAATGGATAAAGAAACTGTGGTATATATACACAATGGAATATTAGCCATAAAGAAGAAAAAAACTGTGGCATTTGCTGGTAAATGGGTGGAGTTGGAGAATATCATACTAAGTGAAATAAGCCAAGCCCAAAAAACCAAAGGCTGACCCTTTTCTCTGATCAGTGAATGCTGATACATAATGGAGGGGAGGGGTTATGGGGGGAATAAGAAAAGAATGGGAGAAGTATGGATGGTGTAGAGGAAAATGGGATGGGAAGGGGTGGAGGAAGGAAAGATAGTAGACTGAGACAGACAGTATTACCCTATGTATATGTACGATTATATGAATCATGTGAATTTCAGTGTGAAAATAAATATATTCCCACCTGTATATCAAAATGGGTTCTACTGTCTGTATAATTAAAAAGAATCAATAAAAAATAAATAAATAAATAAAAAATCTGGTGAACATATCATCACAATTTATTGGGTAATAAATATATGTGGCTCAACATGTTATTTAGGAAAAATAAGTTATTTTCTCCCATTCTACAAAAAGTCCAAAAAACAAAAAATTGAATGGAGAAATGAAAGACTAGACTAAAATATGAATACATATTGATGAAAACTTATGCATCATATCTGCTAATATGATGACATAAACAACATTAGCATATCAGTAAACATATCACTGGAAAAAAGTTCAGTTAAAAACAACAGAATTTGAAAAATAATTCCATAATCAATTCAAAAAAATCACACTAGCAAATTAAAAATGAGGTACAAAAAAGTCAAACTTTTCCCCAATCTCTACAGAACTTATAAAGAAAAGTGAATATCTTAATACATTTTCAATCTTACTAACAGCATGTGCAAATTAAAATAAAGATGCACATTTTGTAAACAAATCGTCTTTTTTTTACTCTGATGAAGAGTTAAATTGCTAAAACTTTTCTAATATAGCATTTATACATTTGTCTCAAAAGACTTAAATATGTTCATCCCATTTCAAATTTTCATTTAAAATTTTATCCAGAAATTATCAGTGATAATGAAAATCAATGTGAGATTAAGATACTGAGATCAAATTTTAAAAACTATAAACATTTATTAGGTTAAACAATTAATATGAAAATAGACATAAAAATGAAAATTATCAAACTTATAAGATGATTTAAACAATCTACTTTTGCTATTACTACTGCTATTACTTGCACAATGCACACACCCAGTAAGTTATACATATAAACACCAGCAGGTAAGCCAGCCTTCTTAAATTGTAGCCCTGCACACTTCTAATTCTTTCAAGTAGCTTTATTCCTTTTATCATAATGTCTTCCTTCACAAATACATTATTTATTTATGTATATAGTTATTGTTAATGGTTAAGAACAATTTTTTCAATAAAAGGGAAATTTTTAAATTTTTCATGTTTATTGACATTTTTTAAGAGAGAAAATATCAAGAAAGTTCATGGTAGTGAATATAAGGCAAATGAAAATGGCTATTCAGATTTAAAAAAAAAAAAAAAACCCTGCTGTTTCACAGTATTTTGTTCAGATGTGGAATGAGAAAATAATCCATTTAAAATTTTGATGCCTTAATGTACTAGATTATACCAAAAGTGATCCTGACTCCAACTTCAAATATTCACAAGTGTAACTGACAGAGCAATTTTTGTAGATAGTTTAGGAATAAATGTTTAGGGCACAAGCTTCAAGAAAAAGAGGAAAGAACATTAGAGACAGCAAGTATAGAAATATTTCTGAGGAGGTTTATTCTAAGTAGGATGGGGCGGATATAGGATAAAAATTGGAGGAAAAACTTAGTAACAGAAAAGGATTTTTTGGTGTGAAGAAATATTAATGTGTTTGACATTGATGAAGAAGATCCAAGAGAAAGAAAAATTTATTATGCAAATACAAAGAGTTCGTTAGAAACCCATGTCCTTGATTAGGGGAGAGATGAGGTAAGCCAGTGCTTAAATCAAATTCAGTCTTCCTCAGTAGGAACTTGACTGGTTTCCCTGACTTATCCAAGGAGTGTTCCAGTACAAAGACACAGAGAGATTTGGGGAATAAGGGGCAATGCTTGTGGATATTATTTTCTGATTCCTTTAAAATTATTGCTGGACTAGTAAGCAAGCTCTTCAATAGGGAATGACAATGGGAAATAAATTGCTGGAAGTTTGAGGAGAAAAATGCATATGATATTGTCATGATAAGGACAGGCAGAATTGCTAGGGCAAATATTTTCTATGCAGAGTTGAGTGCTCCCTTAATGATCTTGAATTCAAAGTGTGAGATCACACAGGATGTTGCAAGTTTCTCTTTAGACTTATAAAACTATACAAATACAAGGAAAAAAATAGTAGGAGAGTAGGATCTAAACAAATTTCAAGTTTAACAAGGGAAGGTCTATAAGAACAGAAAGGATTGAGGTGAGGATTCAAGCAAGAATATTTATTAATGTGATCAACTAGGAAATTTAATGCGGGTAAAAATAAAAAGTAAGACATAAATGAGATGATGAATATCAAAAGGTGGTTAGAATCTTATGTACACTTCTGGGCACTTTGGCACACTCCTTTAATCCCAGTGACTCAGGAGGCTGAGGTAGGAGGATCACAAGTTCATGAATTTAGCAAGGCCCTCAGCAACTTAGTGAGACTCTGTCTCAAATAAAAAAACATAAAAAGGGCTGAGGATGTGACTCAGTGCTTAAGTGTCCCTGGGTTCAATCCCTAGTATCAAACAAAACAAAACAAAACAAAACAACATGTACAGTAGAAAATTTAACAAAATTTGCACAATATGAATATATTTCAATCTAACATCTTTTACTGGAAAAATGTGTCCCTACAAAACACCTCATTGAAAATTATTTGAGCAAGCCAGTTTGATTTTTAGAATTGATCTTCTTCTAAAATAAACTATATTTGCATGTCACTTAAATATAAGCAAAAAAACCACACAGCTTTAATTCTAGAAAATATTTTAAAATAATTATGTTAATAACTATTTTGAAGTTATATGTCACAGTCATAATTTATAGAGATAGGAAATTTTTATAAGTTAAAATTTATAAAATACTCTATAGAATTAAGATACTGAGATGTCAGAAATAATGTGAAAAGCAAAATGTACACCAAACTAATTAAGAAACATTTTTAAATAATAATGTTGTTTGAATAAAATAAGACATATTTCTGGACGGATATTAAATTATCCAGCATTTTTCTTTTATAAATGTATTTTATGTGTTTTCCAACTGTCAGAAATGTTATGTTAATCATATTTTCAATGTTAAGCAAAACTCCAACTCTTCCTATTCTCTTTATCCTATATTGTTGTGGAATCATTAGTACATAATTAGCAAGGTGTTTTAGGCAATTTTCAAGGGTTATTTTATGATATCTTGAATCATTATTTTTCAAAGGATAAATTTTAGGTAGCAAATATTAACATTTTAAAATCAATAAAAGTTTTTAAAGCAGTGAAACTTTTAGAATTTCAGTGAAATAGACTAGAAAGTAAAGTCCCCACTGTCCCTGTCATTTCCCACACAAAACCTTCCCACCAACATCACCCTGAAGCAATGTGTTGCACTTATTATAATTGGACAATTTTTAAAATAAGATAAATTTTCAATTGTTGTCATTTAAAAAGATTTTGTGTCAGTGCTTAATCTAAAAGCTTGATAATAGTTTGTTTTTTTAAAGGACAGGAGCCATTTCAAATGAGTAAAATAAAACAATCTTGGTGCTCTTAGAGATTGTCTAAACAATGCCACAGAATACATTGTTCTGCAGTGATGAAGATGTTCTATATCTACGTTTGAATGTTGTAGTCACTCTGTCACTGTGACCATTGAACAAATTACAGTTAGTGCCATGAAGGCACTGAATTTTTATTTTTGATGAATTTGAATTTAAGTAGCCACGTGAAGCTAGTAACTACATAAACTATATTGGATAGCATATAATAGAAATATTTTCTAGAACCAATTAGAATTTAGAAATTTTTGAATATTTAACTTTTAATTATGCTTTTCACAGAAGCAGTATTTTAAAAAGAAAAAAATAATGGATGGTAAGTACACTATGGCTTTGTGATGTGTTAACTTGTCTAAGCTGTACTGCAGAATTTTCTTTCCAGTATGATTCTTGTTAAAATGGAGAAGATATTTAATAAAACAGAGATTTTCAGTATTAAAGGTAGGAGGATCTAAGATAAGCAGCAGCTATTTGGTAACATAGATATCTTCTCTCTGTTACTCAATCAAAAGCAAACCTTGATGCTACTGTTAAAAGATTATGCAGACATAATTAAACTCTATAATCCACTTACTTTAAGTTAATCAAAGGGAAATTATTACATGTGGGTCTCACATAATGTGTTGGAAACACATCACAAAAGTTTTAACCCTTCCTTGAGCTTATAGACTTCCAAGTAGCAGTTAGATTTCCAATTATTCTCCAATTATTTTTAGAAATTCCTCCCTTACTGTTTGTGTTCAAGGGTTATAACCTGCTTTTGATTAGTAGTAAAAACAAAGACTAGAAACAACTTAAGCTACCCATCTACTAACCCATATAGGACCAGTTGAAAAAAATGTGATATATATGATAACTAAAAATATTATGCATTTTTAAAATATATGAGGCTGCTCTACATGTAATGATATGGAATTAATTTCAAGATTCATTGATAATGAAGAATAAAAATATGTATGGGTTATTATTTTTTAATAAAATGATAATTTTCATATACACAGAATACCTCTGGTGACTAATTTATAATAAAGAAGTGAGTTATGGTAGAGGGGAACTCAGGAATGGAAGGAGGGAGAGGAGACTTTTGATTTAATTGCACTTAGCATTATTTTATTGATTGTTATTTATAAGATGTAATATGTTTACATCTTGTTAATATTCAGCTAAATGGAAATTAATATAAAATAAGTATTTGAAGCCAGTGTTCAGGGTAGGATGACAAAAGTTTAAGATTTTGTAGAGGGACAAGTTGTGGCACTGAATAACTATAGCAAATCATGGTAATTCTTCCAGTGGGTGTGAGTGCTCCAGAAGCGTTTAGGTTATTTTTCTGTCTCTTCTGATGAGAATAAGTTTAGTGTTATTGAGAGTAAGCAACAGAAGCCCACTTGTCCAATCTCATTACTGCATGTTCAGTGGACAGCTTTACATGGTCAGAGGTTTGCCTGGCTGACAATTCAGATTTAAAGAAAACTAACAAAACGAAACAAGCTCCAAATGGCACAGCGTCATGGCCAGCTCCGTTTGCTGTTTAGTCATGCTTGGCGCTGTGAGCAACAGAGAAGAGGCTCCGCATTGGTCTTATTCCTCTTCGTCAACCACCCAACAACACCAAGCAGTGGGTGAGGAATAATTTTCACTCCTTGTCACCCACGAGAAAGCTGGCCTTTTAATTTTCTCTCTTTCATGAAGCACCGTATCTTTTCTATTGGCAGGTTGATCTCTTTCCTCTCTCAGCGTGACTTTCTGTTTAATTTTTACTCAGAGATATCACATCAAAAACAAAAAAGAATCAATTTGAGACTCTGACCTTGATGCTTGTGTTATTATTCAGTTTCCTAAATTGTATTTTGTATTTCTATAGATATATTTGCTATTTTGTATTGCTTTCCATCTCCTGTAATTAAGAAATTTTTATTAAACTATGGAAATAAACACAGTTTCTCAAATTTCATATATTATATATTCTATCAAATCAAGACATTACTTCCTGAGGCCTAGAGCACTATATGTATATATTCACAAATGCTTTATCTTTTCCCCCTACTTTTATGCTGGCATGCATCATAATAATCTCTATTTATAGTATTGTTTGAACTGCAAAAATTTTTAAGTCTATGAATGATAAGTAAGGAAGAAATTAGGACTCATTTTTCCAGTGTCACAAATCTTACTGATTGAAACCTCAGTTTTACCTGGCCAGGTGAGCTTATGATATTACAAGTAAATGTCATCTACCAGCCTCATGTATTTTATGAAAGGTTTTGAATTAGACTCATCTTTTAAGCTTTAAATCAGTAGATGTATTATCTAAGACCCATGAGTCCTGAAATAAGCCTTCTTTGAGTAGTTTTTTGGCAAGGATGCTGAGCAAATATCTGAGAGTATTCACTACTCCATGAAAGATCATTTAGGATCTTCCAGATCAGAGAGTAAAAGTCTAACCATTCCCAAACTCATCAATCTCATTTTATCAATTACTGTGTCATAATTAGAGTCAGAGCCATTTCTACTCATATCTCCTTAACCAAAACTTTTCTGACAATTCTAAGCCTCAAAAATTTACCTCCATTCTTGTTCTTTGAACTTACATTGCACTACTGCTTGTGTTGTGCAATTTAGCAATTCATAGATACCCTTATTTCCTGGATTGTTTTCAAAATAATATGTCCTTTTAGAAAAGGACCCAGAATTTTGTTTTATACTGTTCTCACAGCCATAGTATTAGTCTCTTAGAAAAAAACTGAGTAACATCCTGTTCATTGAACTATAGAATATAATTGAAGAAGTAGTGAATAACTTCTGAACACCCACATAAATCAAGGTCCAAATATTCTTGAAAACATTGTATTTGAATCAATAAATGAAATAAATTAACTCTCAGCCTTCATGTGAACCCCATATTATATTTATTTTTGTGAATAGTAACAGAAGAGGTTGTAGGGAAATGGTTCTGTGCTCAGTTGTTCTGGGAATTGTTTATCATTTTCATATAATGAGATTTTGCTTTTACAATGAATAACCCACTTTAAAAACATCTGCCAACAGCCTGTTTACATGAAACTGCTGTGTTTCCCAAGGGAAGCTGATGTACCATCAGCCACTCTCATGTTCCTCTTGGTCCACATAGAAAATACTTCATCTAAACACGTATACTTGCTTTCTCCAAACTGAGAAAGCCAAACTCATCATCCTGGCAGAAGCATAACATTTTAGATGGACATTTGTCATTCTGCTAATTTGTTACTATTTCACATTACAAACATCAAAATATTCTGGAGACACTTGAAAGTATTGTTATTTCAAAATAACATGCTCCCCCCAATTTCACTTACATGATAGCTGCCCAAAATTCTATAGATGAATGCAATTCTATTTAAGAAAAAACAAGAGACACACTTAACAAATAATTTACTTGAGCAATATATTTGTATATATACTATGTAAGGGAGTTTGTATTATGCATTCTCAGTAAACTCTACCTTTAATTCCGCTCCATTTATATGATTTGAAAAAATATTTTTCAGCATAATTATATTTAATGAATATTTTTGTTGCCAAGTTCCCAGGAAAGCATAAACCATACTTGCTTTTCTACATCTGTATCCTTAAGACTTAACAGTTCCTAATAATAGGTGGTATATTTGTATTTATTAAAAAATAACATATGTAATTAAAAAGAAAAATTAGATTCTCTATGCATTGAAACTTACAAACTAGATAGAATCTTTTAGAAAAATTTTAAGTTACAGTCATGATGGAGTAACAATCATTAGACTGTATGTTCTTATTATGAAACACTATGACAATTGTATAAGTTACAGTTAACAATTTTTGGCAAATATTGGCAGCACAAAACAAGGAAGCATTAATTCTCCTTTGCTGCTCTTTAGGAGAATTTTCAAAACCCTAATTCAGGGAAATAGAGCTCAATCAGAGAAGGTTTATGTGGTTATAGAAGTTATTGTGATTGAGGTCAGAATGCTAAGAAAGAGGAAAGAGAGCATGAAGAGTCTGTATATTAGTTCACTTTAGGTCTTGGACCAACCTCTAAAATGCTTAAACGCAGAGCATATTACTGGAAGTTCTAAGAAAGGACAGTGCTGAGAGACTAAGTGCAGAGAAATGTCTCAAGAGTGCTGGGAGACACTAAAGAGTCATGCATCCAGGATAGAGTCTCAATGGAAACTCCAGAAAAGGCGTGCCCTAAACATAAGTGTTCCACCTTGAGATAAACACAGCACTGTGGAAATAAGAGTCTAGTTTACACAGAACCATCCTAAGAAACCTAACACCAAGCCTGTGGTAGAATTGCAATGAACTACCAGTGATTGTACTATGGGGAGAAACAAACTTTAGCAATTTTAAGGAATTATATGGTCATTCAGAAATCTAATATCTGGCTATCTATAAAAGGAAGAATATGCTAGAAAATTGCTGCACATGAGAAAAAGCAACAAAGTAAGCAATAAGCGATGAAGTGAGAAAGACCAAGAGCATCCAGATTGAAGTAAGCAGAGGTATTATTCCATCACTGCAACAAAATACATACAATATTCAGCTTATAGAGAGAAAAGATTTATTTTCTTTCATGATTTCTGTTCATGGTCATTTTTGCCCTGTTACCTTGGGCCTGTGGTGGCAGAGCACATCATGGTGGAAATGCAGAATGGAGAAGGTGCGCATCTCCTGGCAGCTAAGAAGCAAAGGGAGAGTCAGGAAAGGACAAGAGTTCCAAAATCTGTTTCAAGTGCATGCTTCCTATGATCCATTGGAATCACTAATTTCCAAAAGAGGTCAATAGAAAATACTCACACTGAAGCAAAAAGTAAATAAATAAAATGGAAGTAAACAAAAAGTAAAGAACACACATTTGAAGACAGATGTATGACAGAATCCAAAGGTTCAATACAGAGAGCTAAAACCAAGCATCTAGAGGAAAATTATGCAGGTAAAATTGCTAAGTGTAAGAATGTTCATTGCAGCTCTACGCAGAGAGATCCCAAACTGGAAAACATAGAGTCTTCCCCTTACAAAGAGTAAATCACATGGCAAATTCATATGATAGAGTACTCATTTATAAAGTTGAACGAACCACTGATAGGCAAATCAATGTGTAAGGAACCCCAACATTATCTTCAACAAAAGAAGCTAGGATCAAAAGAATTCATATTTTGCAATTTTATTTATATGAAGTTCAAAATCAGCACAAACTAATCTCTGATTATGGAAGTCAGGAAAATATTTACTTCTGAGGGATCATTAATTGGGAAAGGTGCTAGAGAAATATCTGAGGAGATAACATTATTATTTATAACCACATGACACTAATTTCAAAGAAAACTATAAGTAAATAGCAGGCAGATCAGTAGAGTAGAGGAAAGAGAATGGGGAGGGAGAATAGGAGGGTAAGGGGACGTGCTGGGGACTGAATTAGAGCAAATTATATTTCTTGCTTTTATAATTATGTCAAAATGAGTCCAAATGTTATATATAGCCAATATAAACTTATAAAGATGATAAAAATGTTTTTTGACTTTTTGATTTGTAGTGGATTAATTATTATACTTTTGCCTTGAAAATGAAGATTACTAAAAAAATTCCATGAGTAAATAATTCAATTCAATTTAATTTAGCATGATATTTTGGTCATTATATTTGGTGATGACTATTTGTCTCCACGGGCATTTTCCAGAGCTATGTTCCAGAAACAGTTTGCAGAAGAACATGGTCTTTACTTGACAAACAAAATCTGTATGTTTTAACTCCAGGCCTCAAAAGTAACTGACTAAAAGGCGCAGGGAATTTCCTGAGTGATACTCTCTAGGAGTGTCTTGTCCACTGGGAGAGGAAAACAATAAATAAAGAATCACATACATAAGTGAGTCAATCACTCAATGTCACAGGTGGTAAGATAGAAACAATCGGAATAGGAGGCAGAGAGAGCTGTTTAAGATATGGTGTTTGATGAAGAGGTCTCTGATGACTTAAGTTTTGAGGTGAAATTGGAAAGAGAAGCCACTGTGCAGATTCATATAACACTTTGTGAAAAGAACATGAAGATTCTACCTTTTCAAAAGCACTTACTCTGCTGGCTTTCCATGAGAGGGCACCTTATTTTTTACCAGAAGATATGGATTGCTCCTATTTCCTCATTCCTTGCTCCTCTCTTCAATGACTTCAATTTGCTCTTTGATCAACAACTTAGAGTGCCCACCAGGAGCTTCCAGGTGGAATCCTTGAAGGTTCAGTTCTGACACACACACACCAGCTAGTTCTAACGTAGTGGGTGTCTAGTTGCTCAGATATGGTAACTTAAACAACAAACATTTTCTCTCCATTCTCGAGGTTGGAAGTCCATGATCAGGGTGCCAGTGTGTTTGGGTTCTGGTGAGGATCCTTTTCTTGGTTATGTCCTACTCTTTTCAAAATGGCATTAATCCTATAACGAAGGCCCAACCCCAGAGCCTAACCAACCCTTGTTACCTCCACCTCCAAATAGTATCACACTGGTGATTACAGTTTTATCAGATGACTTTGAGGAAGACATAAACACTCACTGCATAACAGAGTCTTGTCACAGTACATTGAGAAAAGCAGGTGTATTTTTTCATATAATACTGTTAATACAATTTCCAAAATTCCCCTTATGTTTTGATATATGATACACCAAAAATTCAGAAGTATTTCTATAGAGAATCAGTTTGAATGCTGTTTTTATTCTATCAGTATAACTCTTAGGGTCATAACCTCATTTTAAACTATTGAAGACATCACTGTAGCTCCTCTGTCACCAGGGTATATATTCCATGAAAGCACTTAAAGCACTGTGAACAGAAGAAATACTTTTCACATTGAATACCAACTGCCAGAATTTCATGTCAGAACCTGGACTTGACAGGCTTTCACTCCTTTCCCCATTCAAATACTGCCACTTGGGAATTTTACATTTTCTAATAAGCACTCATATTTAGAAACTCTAATAAGACTTTTTTTCTGAGATTGAAAAAAGGAAGTGTTTCAAGAAACACAGTAAATCAATGAATGCTAGATTAAAGAGCCATTTCTCCCATTATGATGCTGAACCTATAAACCCAAACACATTTACCAAGAATAGCTCCTTTTGGGTACATGATCAATTATTTCCTAATACTGATGCTTCATTTTGTTTTGTTTTCAATATTAACCTCGTACATCTTGACCTAGACTGTGAATTTTGTCATGACACTTGGCAGGACTTAAATTTCTTTCTTAATCCCCCTTAATCAAACTGCTTGAAAAGGGACATTATGCATAATGAAGATTCTTACTCCACCCCCACCACCATGACACAATGTATAGTCATGTGCCTAGAAGATTAAGTTCATATATTTTTGAAAGAACGGAGAGGGGAAAAGTAGCCAATGGAAAAGAAACAACAAGTCAAGCAAGTCACCATGGTAACACTAGGTTCAAAATTGTCATTCTCTTAAAGTTTCTGACATTTCTCTGTTAGGATACGGGGCTCCATCTAGTGGTTTTATTTAAACTCCAGCATTCCTCACCTTTTCAAGCTCAAGTTCTAAATAAACACAAGGAAAAATGCTATTTTTTAAATGCTGGATACTTAACAGTTAAGGAATAGAGTCAGAGAATATTTTTCAAAATGTGAAGTTTGAAGATTTGTCATTTAGTGAATATCCATATAATAGGAAGAAGCATATAAAACTTAAATCTATCAAAACAGTGCTAAAATATACACACTTTTAAGATGATGATATGCACAGAGTTAGGTTTGCATGAAGACACTTATTCTGAATAATTTTATTCTAAATCACCCATTATGGCTTTTTTTCAATTAAAAATAGTTATTTTTCTGTAAAAATCTAGGTGCATCTAAGTACACCCACACATATTTGCAAAATGAATAAAGTTTCCACTTAGTAAATACTTTCTGTTACTGACAAGGAAAAAAAAAATCCCTAAGGCTTATTGAGGTATACTCTAAGAATTCACGTGGAAAACACCTATGTGTAAAAATTTGTGTTTGCTAGATGTTTGCAGTAAAAATGTGAACCTCTCAAGATTATTTATTTTCCTTTTGACCCTGTGAAAATAGTATGTAATTCATAATTAAATTTATTTTTAGTTTTCTATCAACTACAACAGAGTACAACTGTTTTATAGTTCCAGGGTAAAGAATCTCAAACTACTTGTAAGATATATACATTTGTATATTCAAAGTTTGTACAATAAATTTTCATAATATATTGTGATACCATGACCCATCATTTCAACAACTTTCTCTCATCTTTGTATCCCATAGGTCCATTGGTCTGGACCCCAAGGTAGGCGGCATAATATGGGAGGAAGGGCCCAGTAGAGAAAAAACTGATGAGGTCAGGAATCAGAGAAAGACAGAGAAAAACGGTTGTATGGCAGATGTAGTCTTCCAGGGCATGCTCCCAGTGACCCACCTCTTCCAACCATGTCCCATCTGCCTACAGTTCCGACATAGAACTAGAATTAACAGATTTGGGTACAACTCTCATAATGTAATCATTTCTCCTCTGAATATTCCTGTATTTAAAAGAGTTTTACGGACACTTCGTATTTATCCTATAACAGATACATTTAATAAAATGTGTAAGACTTTCGCAGTAAGAAAAATGAATGCATTGATCTTTAATTGAAATTACAGACCCTAAATAAATGATAATGTCATGCTTATTAATAAGAAGATATCACTAAGATCTCAGTTCTACCTGATGTGACTTATAGATTTAATAAAATCACAATCAAAAACACCAAAAGAGTTGTTCATAGAAATTTATAAGCTGAATAAAAAATGTCTATGGAAGTGAAAAAGACCCAGGTAGCTAAAACAATTTTAGAAAAGAAGTACTAAATTGATGACTCACAATATGTGATTCCAAGATTCACTAGTAAGCTATACTTATAAAGAAAGAATAATCACATATAACACGGGACAGAACAAAGAATATGGAAATAGAGCACACGTATAGGTAACTTTTTTGACTATGGTAGAAAGTGATTCAATGGAGAAATAATATTTTCAATATGTGATTTTCCATATCTATGTGGAACAATGTGCCTGGGTAATTTTCACACACCATGCTTAAGAGTAAACATTAAATAAAATATGGAACATATTGACAGATTTTTTTCAAAGTTACATATACATTTATTTATTTATTTATTTACTTATTGATTCATTGAACACAAATGGAGTACAGCTATTGTTTCACTGGTTCTACACAAAGTAGAGTCACACCATCTGTGCGTTCATGCATGTACACAGGGCAATGGTATCTGTCACACATTCTGTTATTATTTTTACCCCCCCACCCAGACCCCACCCCTCCCTTCCCTCTATGCTATCTATCCTTCCTCCATTCTTGCCACCCTTCCCGCCCCCCACTATGCATCATCATTCATTTATCAGAGAGACCATCCGGCCTTTGGATTTTTGGGATTGGCTGATCTCACTTAGCATACCAGTCTCCAACATCATCCATTTACCTAAAATGCCATAATTTTATTCTTCTTTTTGGCTGAGTAATATTCCATTGTGTATATATACCACAGTTTCTCAAAGTTACATATACATTTAATCACACAACTAATCTATACCTCTTATACTAACTAAAGAGGAGACAAGAGGAATGGGGTGGCTAGAGGCTGAATCAGTGTTTCTTAGCCTTAGAACTATTGGCATTTAGGGCAGATAGTTCTTTGCTATGGTATCTATCCTGTGCATTGTAGGATATTTTGTCACATTCCTGGCCACTTTCTACAAGATGTAAATAGCACCTCCCATTTGATAGACAAATATTTGGGTATATAAGATATTCCCAAATTTTCCCTAGGTAAGAAATTGCCTCTAGTAGAGAACCATTTTGGGAAAGAAGAATCAAAGGAGCCACTTTTCGTTCCCTCTTTGGACAGAGATTGTACATGTGCTTTTCTGTTCTTTGAAAGAACAATACGTTCTCCCATACCAATATTATTTTAAATTTTAATAACAAAAATACAAAATGTATGTACAGAGCATGCATTTATTCTAATTAATTTATTCTAATGTTTACAGAAATTATTTTGAAAATAAAATTGTACTAAAATGAGTGTTTATGTTCTGGTAGTTTGTTTGCACAATTTATATCACAAGACATTAAAAATCAAGTGTTTGGCAAGAAATGACTTTCTCAGTAAGACCTCTAACATACAGAAAATAAGGATGAGAGTTAATAAATGGATTACATCAAATTGAAAATCTTCTGCACAGCAAATGAAACAATGAGTAATATGAAGAGAGAACCCACAGAATGGGAGAAAATCTTTGCCAGCTACTCTTCCGACAGTGGATTAATTTCCACAATATATAAATAACTCAAAAAACCTAACACTAAAAAATGAATAATCCAGTAAATAAATTTGCAGATGAATGAAACAGACACTTGTCAAAGAAGAAATATAAATGGTAAACAAATAAATGTTCAACATCATTAGCAATTAGAGAAATGCAAATAAAAACTACATTGAGATTTTATCTCACCCCAGTGAGAATGGCAACCATAAAGAATATAAACAAGAATAAATGCTGGAGAAAATGTGGAGAAAAAGTAACACTTGTTTATACTGTTGATGGGATTATAAATTAATATAACCACAATGGAAATCAATATGGAAGATCCTCAAAGACTAGGAATGGAACTCCCATTTGACTGTAC
The DNA here is from genome assembly GCA_020662805.1 of Glaucomys volans. Taxonomy (NCBI): domain Eukaryota; kingdom Metazoa; phylum Chordata; class Mammalia; order Rodentia; family Sciuridae; genus Glaucomys; species Glaucomys volans. The sequence goes on from JAJEJO010002564.1 coordinate 136,278, forward strand.
TATAACACTCCTCAGTATTTATCCTCAAGAATTAAGGTCATCATACTACAGTGATACCCATGCTTATAGCAGTACAATTCACAATAGCCAAACTATGAAACCAGACTCGGTATCCATCAATGGATGAATGGATAAAGAAAATGTGGGATATATATATATATATATATATATATACATATATATATATATATATACACACACACACACAATGAAGATTTATTCACATATAAAGAAGAATAAAATATGTCATTTGCAGGAAAATGGATAGAACTTGAGAGCACTATGTTAAGCAAAATAAGCTAAACTCATAAGGTTGAGGGTTGTGTGTCTTCTATCACATATGGAAGTTAGAAAGAAAAAAGGAAAAGAAAGATGGGGGTAAAATCTTATGAGAATCAAAGTAGATCAGTAGCATAAAGGAACCAAGTAGAGAGAATGGAAGAGAATAATATTGGCCAAATTATAATGTTATATTGTTTGCATGTACAAATATGAAATAATGGATCCCACAGTAATATACAGCTATTATGCACAAATAAAAATATAGAAAAAATCAAATGTTGAAGAATATTTGGTTTTTGAATTCTTTTATTTGTTCTATTAAGTGGAAAAAATGCATTTGATAAAATTACAGTTTTAAATGAAGGATATTGGTAAAATTATATGTTATATTAAAAACTGGAGTAGCTTTGTTTAGGTAATAGGTCTTAACATCTGTAATAATTTTCTATCACTTTTCCTTAAACCCCTGTTACATATGAATGCAAATTTCAGAAATTTAGTCAAATATATTGAAAAGTCACTTGTTTACTATAAAAAGATTTGTATGAGGGATGAGTTTCCTAGGAGATGGTCCCCTTGGCTGCCCAAGCAACCTACCCCAAAGTTCAGCAGATGCAGCCCTCTTCAAACCTAGAGGCCAGGGGAATTCTGACTCCTTCACTGTCTTGAGGAACAGCATGCCTTTGGTGTTTACAGACCCATATCAGCAGGAGGTCATCTGACCTGGAGCCACTGGAATACTTGAGTTTGATGGATCCCACATTATTCTATCTGAGAAACTTAGCCAGACACTGCAAACATTTCCCTTGAGGGTAAGTCCCAAGCTGTAAACAGCCCTATGGTCCTGGACCTGGTTTTGTGCTCATGCAGGGGATGATGGGAGATCAAGACCCCAGAATGGGACTAGCATTACCTGGGATGGGAGGTCCAGGAACTCCAGACATCCCTCTTGGTACAGCTCGATGCATGCCAGGCCACAAACCAATGAGACCACAAACCAATGAGACCACGAGCCTTTCTCCAGCAAAGCATGATGGGATCCTACCTCTGGAGGATGTCACCAGCACAATTTACAATATCCAGTCAACCCACCCTGATGAGCAATCCAACTTCTTCCCTGGGCATGATTCCTGGCAAGGATGGGGGACCTCCTGGGTTGTACACCCACCCTGGGCCTGTGGGCTCTCCAGGCATGATGATGTTCATGCAGGGCATGATAGGATCCCAACAGAACATCATGATCTCCCCATGGACAAGACCCAGGGCATGACCTCAGATGTGAGCACGGGTAGATATAGCCAAGGACCTGGTAACCCGGGAAACATGATGTTTTAAGCTGCTAAGATTGGATGTGACGATCCTTGTCAAGATGAAATTCCAGGTCCTGAGAACTGCTTTGAGGGAATTACAGGAATACTTACTAACGGTCATGTAAAAAGAGAACAGAGACCCCAGGGCTGCTTTGGGGGAGGGGAACTTGAGAATGTATGGATTTAACTGAAAACAAATTATTCATTTAATCAACAAGTGTGTGTTTTGTTAAGATTTATTTTTTAAGAATTATTTTTTTTTTTTGTGGACCTTGGTATCTCATGATGGCACCTATTTTGGGAATCTGTAGCTGTACTTTGAGAATTGCATCCGTCATATATTGCACCATTTTCTGTATGTTTACATTTTTGGACTGACTTCTCCCAGGATTCTTTTCTGTTTTTATTTGATTTGGGCTTTATTGTGTGTGTGTGTGTGTGTGTGTGTGTGTGCACTGTAAAGTATTTTAAAAGGGATTTTAGCAGAGACTTCAGTCTTTGGAGCAAGAGGAGAATGAGAATGCTGGGATGCTGGGCTGGTTTACTTTTGGTGGAGAATCCATCTTCAGATTTTGGACTATTTCTTCCAACTCCAGGGTACAGAAAAACCAAAGTATGACCTCAGGCCAGAGTACTTATGTAAAGCAAAAACAAATAAATAAATAAATAAAAAATAAAGGAACTATGTTCAATGAGGGTGGGGGATAGGGAATTTTTTCTTTGTAAAAATAATGAAGCTTAGGACACTGGTTCTCAGTTCAAGTGCTCTTCAGCCCTGTCTCTCCCAGTATACAAACCCACCATCATGTTCTCTAGCTTTCTCCCCACCCTTCCCATCTTAGTTAAGTGTGTTTTCTTCCCTTGTGCCCTGACTGGTGACCTTCTCTTTCCCTCCTCTTCTCTTCCCTTTGGCAGTTCAATACCTGGTGTTCTGTTGGGGGAAATTACTCCAGCGGGGGCTTTCATTCCGAGCTGAGTGTCCTCCTGGCCCTGGCAGGGAGAGCTCTACCTGGGAGTGCCCTTGGGCCTCTTTTCCCTCAGTCTTTCTCTCACCCAACACTCTTCTCTGCCCAACTTGTTTTCTGTTCTTTTTCTATTAGGAATTCCCAAGTGAATTTTACTAACATGGGAGTGGAACAATTGCTAAAAACTATCCAGGATTTTGTTCTTGTTTTAAAATTTGTGGTTTGCTTTCCTCCCCATCCCATGTGTAAAACGCTGTGTAAGGTCCATTAGATTTGATGCAAAACCACTCACCAGAGCTGTGGTGCAGAAAAATAAAATATATTGTTTCTCACACAAAAAAAGAAATTCACATGACTTATTGTGTCTGAGTGTAATAACATGTTTTTCATGGGACATAACATCTAAATATTTGCAATCTTGAGTAATTAAATATTAGGTAAAACACATTTTGTTGTATACAACACCAGCATTACTATAGATTTTCAATGTTCCAGAGGATTGCAATGAATTCTGAACTATTAAATTTCTGATGCATCTATAAAGATATTGACGATTATTTGTTTTTACAACATTTAAAATATATAAATATAAGGACAAGTAAAAGAGTAAAAGGTAAGATCAAGTAAAGATCTTGTTAATGCAAATATTTGTCAAAAGATCTATTAAGGTATTTACTGGATGGAATTCAGTAAAGAGCAGTATTTGCTGGGATATGTTTGAGCATTAGATAGCTGTCTGATGCATGGGCGCCCTCACCCATCAACCATGCCAGAAAGATGTACCACTCCTCTTGCCTTTCAAGATCAGAATTCATATTTACTCTATAAATTTATTCATGATGTATATATCACAAGCACCTAAACTTTCCTAAACAAGGTAGAAACCAACTTATCATATGAGATATTCAATATAATACAAATCATCATATACACTGTTGTTTAAATCAAAGTATTTTGGTACAGGCAAGAATGGCTAAAACCTATTCTGCCTTAAGTTACTTGCTAGGCATAGTTGTGGAACTAAGCAATAGTAACCAAACTTATATTACATGGAAAAATCATCCATACTGTTTTTAGAGATATAAGATGAAGTAGTTTTGATCTTAGTTGTCCCACAAAGGGGAATGTTGTTAAAGGCTTGGTTCATATGTTACTGGGAGGTAGTTGACATGGGTCCAGATGGGTGGACTCTAGGTCATGCCCTCAAAACAGGTAGTGGGACCTCAAATCCATCCTCATTCTCTTTCATTTCATGGCAATAGGGTGAGTGGATTTTGCTCCAACATGTGCTCCTACCATGATATACTGCCATATCTGAATCAATGGGGACAACCAATCATGGACTAAAACCATTAAAACTGTGAACCAAAATAAACCTCCCATCATTATATGTTGAGTATCTTGGGTATGTGTTATAGTAACAGAAAACTTACTTCAGATATCACAGAAATACACTGAAAAGAAGAAAAGTTATCACATTTTTAAGGAGACACAGAACTGAGCAGATTTCACACAGGGAGTTTCCACAAAGTATCAAAAATTCTGAAGTGCAAGAAAGAAAAAAAGCATGGAGAAGGATGTTTTATTAATAATGCAAAAATAAATGGAAACAACTTAATTGTCTATCATTAGAAGAATTGTAAATGAAGTTCTTATGCACCTATTAAAATGTTGAAGAATACATGTATTTACTGAAGTGGGAAGATTTGCCTGTGATAGATTGTTTAGTCAGGAAAGAAGACTACAGAACAATGGGTCTTATCTCACTTTTATTATTTCATGTTGTACATTAGAAGATAAGCCTAGATAAAGGTACAAAACTCAGCATACTGAGACCGTATACCAGTAGCTGTAGGATGGAAAGTTTGAAGGTGATTTAGTAATATACATAGCACATAATGTATTCTATAGTGAGTTCGTGTTATCTTTATAATTGGAGACAAAATAAAACTATTTGCTGTTTGTAAACAAGTAATTGGGATGAAGACAAAGTACCTCAAAACCTAATTATAGGTAGAACAAGTTTATGAAGAAATTGATTTTTTTTCATGACCTCTTATCATAATCCCCTACATATACTAAGTTCTTTTACTCTGCTGGTTTTTACATGGCTCCCTTTCCTCAACAACAATACCAAAAAAAAAAAAAAAAAAGAAATTTTGTGTTTCTTTTTTACAAAGTCCTTCATCTACCTCCTCCCTTTTAAGGTCTCCCAACAAATTGCCCACTAAATAATGCATGCTAAAATGAAAGTAAATGACAACAACAACAACAAAAATAAAAAGAATTCTGGCAAGTGTAAGCATGAAACAAAAATATAAAGGTGAATAAAAACAAGTGAATGGGGTTTATGTTAGCTTGACTGTAATAGTGTGAGTGAGTGCAATTCAGAAAAACACACAACTGGAAAACATCAGGACAATTTGAAACCAAATGGGTCAGAGTCTCAAATATTATTCTTATGAGGATGGAGTATCTCTGCAGGAAATGGGAAACAAAACAATTCTCTACACAGGGTGTATCAAATACTACAAAAGTGTTCATTCTTAGGACCATGTTTATGGATTTATCACAAAACACTAGCAGAAAGAGTTACTTAAAATGATAGTCACATATTTATGCTACAGGAAATTGTAAAATCACTTATAAACATCAACAGGGATGAATTTAATAAACTATGATCTATTGATAAAATTTTTGGTTGCTATTTTGGAACAAATTATAAGTAAGGAAAATATTAAAATGAAGAGATTGTCATTCCTCTAAAGTACACAAACAACAAAAAAAGAAACCATCTAGGAAGGGAAATCAATGCAATGGTGCATTTCCAAAACATCAGAAATCAAGTTGAACTAATATGCAATTATTCCTGTTGTAGACTGTATGTATTGATAGGAACATTAAATAGTGCATTAAATATTGAATGTATAAACAACACAATGCAATTATCTCTGGCTTTTAGGATTATGGGTAAGCATTAATTTAATCTCCTGACTTATCTACATTTTCTAAATCCTCTACAGGAAGCACAATATATTTTTATGATATAAAAGTCAGTGGAAATTATTTTTTAAATTAAAGAGTGTTTTTCAGAACCTGAATGAAATAACTGATATCAGTTCTTTCAGAAGATGTACTGGTAGTTACAATAGGAAGTAGAGGGATCAAAGAGGATGCTGACATTTCCTAAACCCAGGGATGTGGGTAACTTCTTTATCTAAGACAGTGATCACACATGGGAAAGTGTTGGAAAAAACAATTAATTTGGTCTGTGGCATTGGTTTCAAGATGTGAATTTAATGTGAAATGTTAGTAATCAACCAGGGATACTGCTTAACAGCTCAGTACAGAACAGTATTGAGGGGACCTTGTTTGATGAATAGACTGTTTGCAGATGCTTGAGAACAGAGTCAGTTGTGCAAAGTTTGATTTAGAAGCCCAATCATCTATTCTCATTTTGAACCTTTATTACCCTGGGGAAAACACTGAAATTTGATCATCCTGAATAAAATTCTTGGAAAATTGATAAAGAAATCCAAAGGCCTACTTTAATTTGCAAAATAATATTTGAAAATCCCTGCATCTCTTAATAATATAATCAATAAACTCAGTTAGGAGTGATGCTTGCTAATCCTGGTAATGTTACATTCAAGATACAACAGCACCAGAGTATATAAATAAGTCAATTAATTATACCTAGAGAATGAAAACCTAATACAGTGCAGTTTACTTAGAATTTTAACAATTAAATCCCACAACAAGTGTTGCTGATGGTTTAAATTAATTATTATTAGATTTCAGAAATCACCTTTTAAACTAATATATACATATATGTATATTTTCTTTTTTTGTTGTTGACTGATTTTAATTATACATGAGAACACGATTTATTTTAGCATAATTATAAAACCATGTGTCTAATTTGTTCTAATTCAGTCCCCAGTATTTCCCCTTTCCCTCCCCTTCTCCCTCCCCCTGTTCTCTTCCTTCTAATCTACTGATCTTTCTGCCGCTTACTTACAGGATATTGTCTAGTTTCTTTTGGATGTACATGATGGCAATTGCTATATACATTAGAAGTCTGCATTTTAGAATACCTTTACTTATTTCTTTAATATCAACATATATCTTCACAGTAGAACAATAAAAAATAATGTTATTTACTTTATATAACAGATACAAGAAAGAGATTAAGGTAGAAATGATAAGTACTATCATGTGCAAAAATTCAATCCCAAGTATTAATTAATATACTACTGTCCATCTTCTATTGCATAAATCATGACCTAAAGTTATCAAAGGAACGGTTATTGTCTTGAAATTTCTTAGTTTACTGTTTTTGTTAACCAATAATGCCTCTGTGTGCTAAGGTGCTTTGGAAATATGTGTGAGATTAAAGGAAGAGATTTTGCCTGTTTTTATCCTCCAATGATATCCCACAGTCCTCGTCTCTTTTGTCCAGTGTCACAGAGATTGACTTAGTACACCCATCATCACCAAATTTCTAGTTACTTAGACATGGAAACCTTGACATCACTGTGGACTCACCCTCCACTATCTTCATTTTAATGGCTAAGAAACATCACGACTCCCTGCTATCCTTCCTCAACATAGTATTTATTTCTTCTCTGGCTCTTATGATGATTTCTCCCCATATTCTTAAATTTTGGGTAGTGGGGATTTACCCAGGGGCACTTACCCCTAGACTACATCCCCAGTCCTTTTTATTTTTATTTTGAGACAGGATCTCAATAAATTGCTTTGGGCCCTGCTTAATTGCTAAGGGCATAGCAGCCCTTCAGATTCCTCCACCCCGTAAATACTGTTACTGGATTCAAAGTGGACCACAAATTAATATACTTAGTTTCTTTCTTTTTAACAAGAAAATTGTTTTTGCTAGATGATGCCCGAGAAGATTTAAAGAAATATATGCTACACGAGGAAAATCATAATATGGTAACGTGAACATTTTGGTTTCTAGTTGTCTCAGTGGGTTAGCTATTCCATTTTCTTTGATATTTCAAGCATATTGACATGATTCAAAGACTAACTTCTGCTTCATCACTGAACTGAAACTGTACTAAGACCTCAACTTCCTCGGCCTTACCTCCTTAATCTTCTTGAAATGATGAGTTTGAGTAATCTTTTGCCTACATACTTATTTTTGGAGAATGTCGATAATAGAAATTTTTCTAGCTTTGGCTTTTACTGCCCAAGGCTACCCAACGACAACTTATAAGGATTCCTTCTCTTGTGTGTCAAATTCTTTCCATCCTAAGGAAGGGACCATGGTGGGGGCTGCAGACAGTGTTTCCTTTGAAGCCAAAACTCTGACAGTAGTGAAAACACAGGTAAAATTTTGTCTTGGCAGGATTCAAGGACTATTTCAGTGTTAAATAAAGGTTTTCTCTAACTGGGAATTTTAATAGAATTCACTGTAGCTCAATTTATATATTATAATGAAGTGTTATTTTTCAAGGCAGTTAAAACAAATTGGAATATTTCTTCTGGAAAATATTTTTATGTTAATATTTTACTAGTGATGATGTATGGAATATTCCTCTTTTTATTTTTCTTCCTTTCTTTTTTATGTTTTAGTATTTTATTTAAAAGTGATATCCTAACAAATTCATATATTTCAGAAGTAATTGAATTCAGAATGTTCTTAGAATAGAATATTACATTTTGAATTAGATTAATTATAATAAATCTGAAATCATAGCAAGCCAATTTATTTGTTGGTTATTATCATGTGTTTATAATTATTGATTGAAGTTATATAATAGGTGTTAATTAATATAGACCCAATGGATTTAAAAATACAAGAAAATCTCTCAGTGACACATGCAGTCTGCTTATGGACATTACTTTGGTTTGTTCTTAATAACAGTGTATCTTAAGAGTCCTCGGAAAATGCACACATTTAACAATTATCAACACAAGGTAATCAAACTAAGGTAAATTAAGTAATGTAGCCAATAATAAGGACAGAAATACAGATTTATAGGTATCATTGATGTAAGAAGTTCTAGTGAGAATTTTTTCTTATTTGCAAAGCAATAGAACCATCCTATTTAAGTTCTATATTTTTAAAAAGTGCAATTTTGTTCTTTAATTAAGAAATCCAAACATAGTTGGATTTTTTCTTTGCATTCCATGCCCCCCCCCCGCCCATAGATTATTAAAAACTTTTTGAGGAATTTGGTTAAAGCAGGTGCAACCTAATTTCTACTTTTGCAGTTATTTCAGGTGAAAAAAAATGATTTTGCTTTATCAAAAGTTCACTGAAATGGTATTTCTGGAGTCCTTAACAAAATCATGAACCAATTCCATGAATTGGGCAAAGAGAATGTGCTGTTGTTTTAGATTGGTCTCTGAGCCCCAGAAATACAGTTGGAATCAATAATAATTCTCCAAGGAACACTGTGCTCAATGTGGGCAAAATAGTTCCCCCAAAGTATAATAGGCATTTTGTCGAAGGTGAAGTGCAAAGCACGTAGGCAGGAAAAACAAACATCCATCAATGAAGAGTGGTTCAGAATTGGTCTAAATTAGAAACAACAGGATTCATTGACTGTCTGCTGTTGATCATTTTACACATATCTTGATTTCAAATTCCTCCTAGTTTGTTGCTTCATGCTCAGAAAAGCCTGTATCAATGGCAACTTATATCTCATGAGAAAGAAGTGTGGGAAAGAGTAAAACAGTCTTCCTTAATATTCTCTTTTCATTCTTATGTGATCTTAATCTTAAAATACTTTCAGTATTTTTTTCAAAGCATCAATATTAGTCCATAGCATCACTACATTCTTTTCTTTTCTTCTCTTTTTTTTTTTCTTTTTTCTTTTCTCTTCTTTTCTTTTTTCTTTTCTCTTTTCTTTTCTTTTTTTTTCTTTTCTTTCTTTTTAGGATTGGGATTGAATCCAGAGTCACATCCCCATTTATTTTTAATTTTCTGATTTGAAACAGGGTCTTACTAAATTGCTCAGGGCATTACTAAGTTGCTGAGGCTGACACTGAATTTGTAAACCTATCACATCTCATTTTTTCTATGATGCATTCCTCATTTGAAGCAGTATGGTTTACTGGTGGTATATTCACATATGAACATAGGAAAGTTATGTCTGATTCATTCTACTGTCGTTCCTATTTCCATCCATCACCAATGAAACTCTATATCATATACAACCACAAGAATGAGATCCTAATTAGAATAAGTTATACTCCATGTATGTATAATATGTCAAAATGCACTCTACTTCCATATATATCTAAAAATGCTCAAAAATTTTAATAAAAGAGTATGGTTCAATTTCCACATGTTTATGTGTTTTCTATAATTTTCCTTGCTATTAATTTTTTATTTCCTTCCCCGAAAATCTAATAAGATGCATGGATAATATAGATTCTTTGTTTTTTTTTTTCAGCTAAGATTCATTTTGTGACCTAATATATGGTCCACTTTGGAAAAGGTTCAATGAACTGTTGAGTAAAATTGTATTCATCTGTTCTTGGATGAAATATTCTATAAAAGTTTGTTAGGTTCAATTAAAATATTTTACTATTTAGTTCATAAGTGTCTTTATTAATTATATGTATGGGTAACCTCTATTGGTAAGAAGGGTGGATTGAAATCATCCAGTATTATTATATTAGGATCTATCTGAGATTTATTGTCAAGAAATCTCAAATCTCTTTGTTTTATATAATTAGGTGAATTGATGATATTTGAAGCATAATTATTCACTATCATTAAAACTTCCTGTTGGATTGTTCCCTCTACCATTATGTAGAGGAGTTCCTTCACTCTTCTGATTAATTTTTCTTGAGATCTGCTATCTCAGATATGAAAATAGCTAATTCTGCTTGTTTGTGTATTATATTTGTAAGGAATATCCTTTTCATCCTTTTATTTTTAGCCTTTGACTTTTTGCATACAAGAAGGGTCTCCTGTAAGCAACATATGCTTGGTCCTGTTTTTAAATCCATAATGCCAGTCTATGTATTTCAATTAGAGGATAGAGACCATTTATATTCAGAGTTATTTACGGAGAGATGTTTGCTATTTCCAGTCATTTTGGGTTGTTTCATAGATTTTATTTATTTTTGACTTTCATTTACTTTATTGTTCTTCTGGAGAACTTCATCCATTTGAAAGCACTGGGGTTTGTTTCTGAGTTCTTTGTGTAGTTATTTCTTTAAGTATATTCCATCACACATTTAGCAGTCATGATTTACTGTAGCTTAACCTCATGACATTTTTAAATGTCTTTGATTCTGAATGTAGCATTGCTGGACATAGCAATGCTTTTCTAGCAATTGTTTTATTTCAGACCTTGGATTATCTCACTTCAAACCCTCTTGTCTTTTAGAGTTTGAGTTGAGAAGTCAGAAGTGAGCTTCTCTGGTGTACCTGAAAAGTGACCTACATTTTTTTCTCTTGTGGCTTTTGCTATTCTGTTCTTATTCTTTTAAAAACTTTTTAAGTTGTAGATGGACACAGTACATTTATTTTAATTTATTTTTATGTGATGCTGAGAATTGAAACTAGTGCCTCACACATGCTAGACAAGCACTCTACCACTGAGTCATAACTCCCTCCCCTCTATTCTTATTCTTTCTACAATCATAGAGTTATATGTGCATTTTTGGTAAAGTACTTGTGTTTATTGTGCACAAAGTTCATAGTTTACTTCACAACATCTAATCTTTGTAGATTTTTGGAGTGACAGTGTATCATAAAAAGTAGAGCTATTAAATTAACCAACTTGTAGATATCTTTTTGATATAATTGATGAAAAAGATGCATCTTGGACATGGAATTGCTTTATATCTGGGCAATGTGTATCACAACTTGTTCATACGGCTGGCAGCAGAGGGGCAGAGGGAAGTACACAGGGAAAGATGGGAACAAGCCCTCAAGGATTTGCATTTTGATGTGAGCCATTGAAGTGTGTGCATGTTCTGGTTCTCCTATAGGAAAACTTGAATTCACTGGGAACATGCATTCTTGTTAATATTTTAATAGTAGAAATTTGGTAATGAACCCTCTTAGGAACAAGCTTGGTGTATTCTGTTGCTTTGTCTCATTTTAAATTGATCTTTAAGGGAATGCATTATTTTAGTTGTATTTCTGCCAAAATGTTTATCTACAGGCTGTTGCCATTTCTGTCCTCAGTGAAATTTTTGTCCCCAAGAAGAGATTACAATTATTTTTTGCAGTAGATTTAATTGGCGTAGTGCATTCTTGGTTATCAAAAATATTTATGTAGCTTTGGGATTCTGAATTGGTGAATATTCATGATGTGTTGAAAAGCATGATAACCACTATGATCTCAATCATACAAAATAGGATTTTGCATATGCATAGGCATGACCTGGAGAGACACTTCCAAATAAGTAGCTTGTTACTGGATGACTTTGTTCATTGCTTATGGTTTTATTTTTCCTGTAATGAACATATTAACTTTTAAAAAATAAAAGTTATTTAAAGAAAAAAAGAAGTTTATCTGCTATTATTTTACTGAAAAGGATGCTAAAGTCATTAGTCTGCATTTCTATGCCTTCTTCTATTCTGATGAGTCTTAAATTTGTTCTCTTAATGTTGTCTTGGAGTTATTGTACATTCTGATTATGGTCTTTTATTTTTCTTTTCTGCTTACTGAATATTCCAAATAAAATACTCTGTCTTAAAGATCTGAGGTTCTGTGTTCTACCTAATTTAATCTGTTGGTGATACCTTAAAGTATTTGATGTCATTATGACTTTCATTTTAAGAAATTCTGATTAGTTTCTTTTCCAAAAATCTATCTCTATTAAAATGTTTTTTCACATCCTGCATTTACCCTCTTAATTCAATATTTTTTAAATTTTTTTAATTTTTAAATTTTTTTGGTGTTTTTTAGTTGTTGATGGACCTTTAGGTTTTTTATTTATGTGCAGTGCTGAGAATTGAACCCAGTAACTCACACGTCCTAGGCAAATGCTCTAGCACTGAACCAAGAACCCAGGCCCTCTTAATTCATTATTTACATTATATTTAGCTCATTAATATTTAAATAATAAAATTTAATTTTTTTCTCTGCAATTTCATTCCTTTCATGTCTGTTACTTTGTTGGAGGATTGTACTTTTTTTTAGGGGGAGGAGATTTGTTTGCCTGTTTTCTCATGTATTCTGATTTCTTGGACTTACATATTTCTAGAGATGGATTCCTCTTCCTTTTATGTAGAGATGTACTTTGGTGTGTAATTACTCTTTTTTTTTTTTAAATAAGTCTTGTGTTGCTGGTATCTCTTAGCTATAAACCAGAATCTCAAAGTAATCCAAGTGTTAGTTTCCACCACCAATTCCTCTCAGCTTGCTGCTGCAGAACTGCTGACTTAATTCACAGTTGGAGAGCTGTTGTAGTATTATGGTTTGTCTGGGCCATCACTTTGGAATCCGCTAATGTTGTTTCAGGAATCGATGTCTATCAGTGGGACCTGATGCCCGCCTTTAGTCCTTCCTACTTGGGCCTACTCATTGTTTTGGGGATTTGTAACTGTTACATGTGTTAAAGTATTGTAGAAGATTGAGCAAGATTATTTTGTGTGTGGAACAAGGTGCAGAGTCAGTTGACTGAGTCGTGGTGGTAGCTCACCAGCAGCATGCTTACCTGGGGAACTTGTAGTGTTCTGAGAAAAATGAGAGGCAAGCAAAAGCAACAATAATAGTGATCAATATAAAGCATTAATATAAATGCCCAGTGCCTCCTATGATGTGTACATTAATTATCCCAAAATGAGTATGGCAGGGTTAGCAAGAAGAGCAACAACAATAAACACCCATGAACCTGATCTAGCACTCCAGAGTACTAATAACCACAACAACATGAATTGGGAGGACAGAAATTGTATAAACTAAGTAGTTCTAGAAGAGAGTAAATTACAACTCCCTAAGAGAGAAAAGAAAGAGGGAAAGGAAGGCAGAAGAAAGTTCAAAATATTCAAAAACTGAACAGAGAGGCAAGAGAGAGAAGCAAGAGAGAGATAGCAAGTGATGGCTATAAAGAATGAGGAGTAAAAATAGCAAAACAAACAAACAAACAAAAATTCACACCAAAACAAATTAAAAAAAATAAAAACCTATCCCTCTGGAGTTAAAATAAGGCAAAATAAATAGCAAATGAGTGAAGAAAGGAAAAGCATGACAAAAAGTGCAGAGAAAAAATTATATATATATGTGTATATACAAATATATATATACACACACACAAATATATATATATATGGGGCCATGGGCCAATCACCACAACAAGAATGCCTCTCATGCACTCATATGGACACACACATGTTCAAAGGAAAAGGCAAAAAAGGGAAATCATCTTAATGAACAATAAGGGGTTTATCTTTACTGAGGCAGTCAAAATGGTAGAAGAATGGATGTTCACTGCCTGTGCTATACTGTTCCTCTCTCCATTTGCTCTTTGTGTACTCCTTGAGGAGAGCAGAAGCTAGGCATTATTAACCCCATCATCTTTTGAATGCTCCCTAAAATGCTGGCTAGAGTGGTCTGGAACTGAAACTGATTGTAATACCTCTCAGCTTTCCTTCTCACCAGTATAATGCAGGACAGAAAGGGAAATAGTGATAACTAGGGTTTTTTCCAGGCACATTAGATAGAAGTACTCCACAGTGGGTCTGATGCAGAGTTTTGAATGTGGCCTTCTGTTGCATTTGGAATTTTGTAGCGGGTGTTTATTCTAGAGACAATAGCTCTGGCCTCCCATGGCCAGGCAGATGCCAATCTCTGCAGGACACTTGAATATCATGGTCCTCTTGAAAGCCCACTCATAGGGCAAAGCAACCAACCCTCTGTAGTTCTTGCACCTTCCCCTGCCAATAAATGTGTAATTCCTAAGGTCAGAATCTGACTGTAAATGCAACCATAAATCCAGTTTCTGGGTTCTCTGTAGTTAATCCTGCAAAATGTCAGACCCAAAGAGCAAACAGGCAAACTTCCACAGTCTGAGCCCCGCCAGGAACAATCTTTCCTGTGCCTGTAAGGTGCACTCTAAATCTCCAGATCTCATGAAAGCCACATACCAGGATAATCTGGTAATGCTTTTACGTTTTCCTGGGATCCTGCAGCAGAAAACCAATCATAGCCATGTTGAGATGGCTCCTTGCCTCAGGTCTCCATGTGCCAATGGAGCACTATTCACACACCAGTTCACCACGCTTCCTCTGGATCAGTTAACGTCAGACAGCCTTTCTATTTTGTGAGTTCTTCTGTGCCAGATTTATTTGCAGTTTTTCTCTTTCTGCCTATGTCACCCTTAACATCTGCAGGGAACTAGCACTGCCAATGTTACAGGTTTGGTTACCAAGGTATTGTGTTCTATCCCATATTCAAAGCACAGGAATTTCTGTGTTGCCATGATTCTGATAATTGAATTGTAATGATTTTCACGTCACCCACCTTACTGGGAAGCAGTGCTCCTGCTGCTTGAATCCTGAGCCACAGAGTAACTGGAAAGTGCACCCTTTCTCTATTTTGATATCCTTCATTTTCCATAATTTCTTTATTATGTTTTCATTAGAATATTATAGTTATAAATAATGTTGGGGTTTGTTTTGACATAATACATGTGGGATTATGTGAATGTAATGTGCTCCACATCAGTCCCCTGCTTTTCCTCTTTCTCTCCCCACCTATTACCCTTCCTTTACTCTACTGACCTTCCGTCTATGTATTTATAATTTTCTAAAGTGGTGCTTTGTAGATATACCTAAAGGTCAGATTCATTGTGTATATTCACATGTATACATAGCATAAATGCAGACTCTTCTGTATATAATTATGAAAACTATTTTACTGTTTTATTTTCTTAACTACTTAAACTCCCCATTTGTTATATTCTTTCTAACATTACATTGCATTTAACTTTGGACCATAAATATCAACCAAAAATCTTGGAAAACATTTTGTACAAAAGAAAAAAAACTTAGATCTGTTTATTATACTCAGTTTTCTTTATCATTAAGCCACACATTGTCATGATCAGGTATATTGGTAAAGGACTTGAGATAAGTCAGGAAATTAGACTGTCAAAAACTTCAGGAAAAGAAAAAATTTAAACTTAATATTTACATTTCATTCAGCATTATAAAGTCAACACACACACATAAGTTTCATTAGAATCTGTCTTCATCTGTTCAGGCAACTGGACAAAATGCCATAAACTGAGTACGTTAAATGCAACTGAAATTCATTTTTCACAATTTTGAAACCTGGAAAGTCCAAGGCCCTGGTGCTGGCTGATTTGGTGTCTGGTGAAGATTTTCTAATTTGAAGAGAGCACCTTCTTGTTGTGCCCTCGCATGGTGAGACTGGCCTTAAACTTCTGGGCCATAGTAATCCTCCTGCCTGAGCTTCCTGAGTAGCTTCCAGCTACTGACAATCACTATTACCCCTGGATGATAGTTGATTTTTATACTAGCAGAAACAATTTCTTTGGGCTCAATTATAACTTCTATTTACAGAGTACAAAAATTCATATTTAAGTTCATTCTTATGGTCTCCATTGTTACATTTTTAGCCTAGTCACGTCGTGGTTTCCCTAATTCTGTGTAAAAAGCATACCAACACTTCTTTTTATTGTCTCTGTGTTTATAATGATTTTTGGATAAAGACTTCAGATAAGATTAATTGAGGGAAAATGAGACAGGCTGAATTAAGATAGTACAAGCCATGAAAAGATTCATTCTTTTAAGTTACAAGATATCACAAGAGCTACCACTCAGCCTCATTTAACATTTTACTACATTTGCTAGATGCTTCTTGTTCAAAGTTCAAATTTCATTTTGTTACTGATATCTAAACTTATCTCTAGGAAAACTTTGTTCTTTGCTTTGTTCCTCAACTTTCTATTTTGTTGAAAATCAAACACCTGTATGCCATCGTGACTATATATAACATACAAGTATACTTTAAGTTGGAGATAATTATAGATTCACAAGCAGTTGTCATAAATAGTAGAGGGAGTCCTTGTATATCCTTGCCCAGTATTCACTATGATAAAATCTTGTAAATCTATATTACATAATCACAACCACGATATTGACATGAACATAATTCCCCAATCTTATTTTGAATGTCCCGCTTTGAATTTTAATGATTTGAATTCACATATGCATTTCATTCTGTGCAAATTTATCACAAATATAAACTCTTATATGCACCAAAATAAAAAAGACTCCTATAACCCTAAAGATCCATCATGATGTCTTTTGATAGCCACGACTTTTCCTCCCCTAATCTCTGGAAAGCATAATCGATGCTCAATTTCTGTAATCTTTTATTTTTTCAATGTTATTTACATAGGATCATATGGCCTTATTGGATAACTTTTTTCCACTCAGGATAATTCCAAGATGTTACATATACCAATAGTTACTTGTTATTACTGAATAGTATTCTGTATATTCAAATAGTATTTGTTATTACTGAATAGTATTCACAGTATAAATATATCACCCTTGCTTAACAGCACAGCCATAAAGAATTCTGAATTGTTTCCCACTTTTGGATATTAGGAATTGAGTGACTGGAATATTTGCATGTACATTTTTGTACTAGCTTAACTTCGTATTTTTCAATAGTATAAATGCCCATAAATGCTGGGTCATAAATATATGTTTAGTTTTAAAAGACACTTTTAAATATGATTTCCAGGAAGGATTTACCATTTGCTTTCCTGCTGGCACTAAGTGATTCAGTTTCTCCTGATCCTTTTTAGCATTTGGTACTTTACCATTATTTTAAAATTTTAGTAACTGTGATATGTGTGTACTGATATCTCAGTGTTTTAATTAGAATTTCCCTAATAGCTAATGATGCTGAACATCTTTTCATGTGGTTATTTGCCATCTGTATATTGCCTTCTGTGAAATATTTTCATGTATTTTATCCATTTTCTAATTGAATTGTTTAGATATTTTTGCTTGTTTATTTTGCTGTTGAATTTTGAGAGTTCCTTATATGCTACAAATACTAGTACTTAATGGGATATGTGGTTCATAATTATTTTTTTAGATAGGTCTTGATAGCTTGATCTTTCATACTTGTAACAGGGTCTTTTGCAGAAAATTTCTTATTTCAGTGCAGATAAATTTGTCATTTGTTTTCTTTAATGGATGATGTTGTTCATGCTAAGTCTAAAAATCCTTGCCAAGTGTTAGATCATAAAGTATTTTCTCTCTAAAATTTTTGTAGTTTTATGATTTACAGTTGTATTTTCAATTTATCTGAGTTAATGTTTATACATGGTATTAGGTTGAGATCAAAGTTTGTTCTTTGTTGAAGTCTCTTTATCTGACCATCATGTTTTGAAAATGTTAGGGCAGTAATTTTGTATGAGTTCTGTGACAGAAATACACACACAACACTCTATATGAATACATAGTTACTATTTCTTGATAGAGATTTTTGCAGAATTTTCTGTTGGATGGTCTTTGATAGAGAAGGAGGACAAAAGCTAAAAGACCTGTTCTACCACTCATATCAGTTACTTTCTCTAGTAGAGCTCACCTGTAAAATTATTTATCCAGCCTCACCTTGTTTCCTTCTTTGAGGCTAAACCTACATACCTTGTTCACTTCTGTATCACATGAATTGTCCTAAATAAAGTGTATTAATTGCAATCTCATGGTGAGGTGCTCTCCTTTATAGGTGACATTTTTCTGGCTACCTTATAAAGTTGGTACTGGACCCTGTCACTGCTCCCAAAGTTTGTGCTCTTCAAGTCTTTCTGTATACACTGCTGACCTCAGCTACTTTGGTCAACAGCCCATATTCCAGATTATGAGCATTATATATGGGCTTAGTTCACTGGATATAAGTCTTTTGGTTTGCTTTTAATATTTATGACTATGACAGTTTGATAATTTTCAGGAGGGAAATTAGAAAATTCTGACCTATTCAGCAATCTTCAAAACTGAATACATAATTATTTTTAAATGCGATATTTGGGAACTCTTTTCCTTCTTAAAATTATTTTTTCCCCAAACTTCTGACACCATTTTATTTTCTGTGCTTCTGCTCTTTTAGATGATGTTCAATTTTCACTCTCTCAAATTTTCATTCAAATATTTTTAAAAAATTCATCTTCATGGACAATTTATCTTAAAGTTCTATCTATAAAGGCTAAGTCAGAATAAGAATGATGGTGTTAATAGTCTCGTTTTTAATAAATTTAATAATAGGTATAATTTCAGAAAATATTTTTGCCATATGTAGAAAATAGAGTTAGCATTATTACAAGATTTAAAAAAGAAATGTTAGTCCAATTATTTTATTATTTTATTTGTAAGCCTCAGATACGAATTTTGTCATGTAAGTTCTATCTACTTTCATTAATTTGATTCTATCTAATTTTAGTTAAGTATTTTTGGAGCAGAACTTCACTTTCTTTGGATGATAAAATCTTCCTAATTCATAAAATTCAGAATATTTACTCCACTATTGACACACATTTCTAATAAGTGAGATCGTTTATGCTAGAACATCACATACTGAGGCTCATCTATGGAAAATAAATTGTATATAGAAATTCCTCTTTATGAGGCACTTGAAGAGTAAATCTATGGAACTCTATCTGATAGATAGCAATTGCCCTGTTCAAAACAAAGAAAACAAAACACTTTAAAACATTTTGTTGAATAAAGTAAATGTTCTCTTATCTTTCTTCATATGTGTCTGTGTGTATATAAAATAAGAAAACCTCTGTTAAAAACTACAGAAATTTTACATGTATCACCAAGTAATTCTCCTATTTTAGCATCTTCCTTTAATATGAAACTTTTTTCCAATTAATAAAGAAATAAATATAAATTCCTATTAACTAAAGTGCACACTTTATTCTGATATTCTTAGTTTTTACTAATCTTCTTTCTCTTTCCCCTGATCCTATCCAAAGTACTGCCTTTATTTCTTATGTCTTCTTAGACCCCTCTGGTCTTTATAACTTCTCAAACTTTCCTTGTTTTCGATAACTTTGACAGTGTTGAAGATTATTTGCTAGGTAACTTGTATGAAGTCCTCCCTTTAGAATGTATTTGATGTTTTTCTCATGATTGCATAGGACTTATGTGTTTTGGGGATGAAAACCACAGGCAAAATATTGTTATTATGTCATAGATAAATGCTCTCAGAATGACTTACTGCTGTTGGTGCTACTCGGATGCTGCCTGGCTGAAATACTGTTTGTCAGATTTTTCTAGTAAAAGGTACAGTAGTTTTCTCCTCTCCAAATTGTTCTTACTGAGCAGAAGTCATTATGTGCCGCCTACTCTCAAGAAGTAGAGAGTTAGATTATATCTTCTTGAAAAGAGGAACATTTTCATAAATAACTTGGAATAATTTTGCAAGATTTGTCTTATCCTCAATTTATGTAATTATCCAATAATTTATTTATATAAATATGTATTTATTTAACAATTTATTTATATAAATATGGAAGCATTGAAGTTTATCTTATAATTCATATTATAGAAAAGGTAGATTTTCAACCTCATAATACCTGGTAAATACATGCTATGAATTTGAACAAATTGTGATTTTTAAAGGAGTTTTACATGAATTAATATCACTGAAGAAGCTTCGTTTTAAAGATAACATTATGTTAAATACATCAATAACAAAAAAAACAAAGTGAATTTTAAATTGGGAAATTTAGAATTAAAAAAAGGTCTCTTTATGAACTTTACTTTCAAAGAACTGAAAGACAAAGAATTTATGTGCTGGAGATAAGTCTACTTGTCCCTATGCCACTTCCTATTCCCTACTGGAATGACATTGAACTTGATCAGAGGAGTTTTTAATGGAAAGGAAAACAGCCAAATTATCTTAGGGGTCATAAAAGCTGGCTTTTTCTTATTTCTACAACCTCCTTTGTCATGGAGCACCAATTAAACAGTTGATACAGAGGATTTCTAGGCATACCATGGAATACACCCTTTCCATCCCATGATCTGAACATGGTTACATGGAATGAGTGACTTGCATTTCCGAGAATAGAAATCAGAGGTATTTCAAGATTGCTGAATTAAAAGAATGACAGGAGAGCTGTTAAGACCATGTAGTAAAAAGACTTCAATACTAAGGTCCATGGACTTGTGTATGTTGCATGATGTGTAAGCAAATACCCAGAAGGGACAATTAAACAAAGAACATTTTGGTAGATCTGTAAAGAAAGTCTCATGAATAAATGAATGAAACTAAAATCTACATGACAGCTGAGGACAGCCAGTCTCATCTGGTCCTGATACCCTATGTCATATATGAGATTAAAGACTTCAGATAGGCTATGATTTAAAGAAAGAGAAAAAAATATGTTGGTTAGAAACCTGTAAGACTATGTATTTATATGGATTGGATTAATTAATTAGTAGTAGATTAGTATTTGATATTGAAAATCACTGTATGACGGAGCTAGAAAATAAGTAGTTTATTTTTATCATTAAACTGGGAAATGAGAGAGAGAAGGGGGCAGAGTTTGAAAGATGGTGGAATAAGACAGACATATTACCCTATGTACATGCATGATTACATGAATGGTGTGAATCTACATTGTGCACAACCATAGAAACGAAAAGTTGTATGACATTTGTGTACAATGAATCAAAATGCAGTCTATAAAAATAAAAACAAAAAAATTTAAAAATTAAAAAAACCTTGAACTTTATGATTTTAGAGGTTTCCTCAATTTTAAGTGTATTTTATGCTCTCTTGAAAACACACTCTTCACACCCCCAAGAAAAAAGAATAAAATATGGAAGTTGTGATTGTTGCTCAGTGGTGTAGTGCTTGCTTTGCATGTGTGGGGCACTGGGTTTGATCCTCAGCACTACATAAAAATAAATAAATAACAGTGATGAGACCCTGGCCAGGCACCCAGCCCAGCACCTGTGGGCATCTCCAGTGCCACAACTCAGCCCAGCATGGGCATCTCCAGCACTGCCCTTGTCCAGCACCCTCCCAGTGCCTGTGGTCTAGTACTCCTTACTGTGGCTGACCATCTACCAACAGGTGTGGTCACCTCTGCCCACTATTATGGATTATTCCTAACCTGGAGGCCACCATCTCTCATCAGGCAGCTCCCATCTTGAGACACCACATTATCAAGTACCTCTTAGGCATCAGGCTGAAGACTAAGAGGTTTGAACAGTACAGTATAGTTTTATTTTAGAAATTTTTTATTAGTAGTATTATTACAATTATTCCTATTATTCTGCTATTATACCTACTTTTTTCTTTTTCTTTATTATTTTTCTGACTTTCTCTTTTCCTCCTATTTATCTGTTTCTTTGGAGACTCTTTCTTCCTATTCTCATGCAAACAGTGAATTTCTTTTAATTCTGCTTTCACTATTCCTATGACATAGTAATTCTAAGGACTCACTTCTTATCTCATTAACATTACATCCTACATTCCTCCACATCCTCTTAGTCCACCATTAGAAATTATAGTCACTATTGCAAACCTATTGTTTATGCTGTAGATAATAATCGAACTCATCATCACTGTTTATTAAGACACTACTGTTAATATCTTAATAGGGAATATTAGGGTCAAGGATGCATATTGTTAATATTGTGTGCTGCTAATATTGATCTCAAGTATGCCAAACAAACCTAGATGCTATATCAATAGAATCCAATAACAGCATGGTAGAACAAATGTCAGAAAGGAAGTTCAGAATGTACATATTTAAAATGATTGAGAAGCAAACAATGAGATAAGAAAGCAAATTCAGGCAATGAATGATCACACCAATAAACAGTTAAAAGAGCATATGCAGTAAGCAAAATATCATTTTAATAAAGAGATAGAGGTTCTGGAAAAAAAAAATCCTTGAAATGATGGAAACAATAAACCAAATTTAAAACACAATAGAAAGTATCACCAACAGACTAGATCACTTGGAAGACAGAACCTCAGACAATGAAGACAAAACAATTAATCTTGAAAACAAAGTTGAACAAACAGAAAAAAATTTAAGAAATCATGATAAGAAACTCCAAGAATTATGGGATATCATGAAAAGACCAAGTTTAAGAATTAATGGGATTGAGGAAAGCAGAGATACAAACCAAAGGAATGAATAATCTATTCAATGAAATAGTATCAGAAAATTTCCCAAATCTGAAGAATGAAATGGAAAATCAAATACAAGAGGCTTACAGGACATCAAATGTACAAAATTACAACAGATTCACACAAAGGCACACTTGAATGAAAATACCTAACATACAGAATAAAGTTAGAATTTTAAAGGCTGCAAGGGAAAAATATCAGATTACATGTGGGGGAAACCAATACGGATATCAGCAGATTTCTCAGCCCAGACCCTAAAAGCAAGAAGGGCCTGGAAAACATATTTCAAGCTATGAAAGAAAATGGATGCCAACCAAGAATATTATACCCAGCAAAACTTACCTTCAGATTTGACAACAAAATAAAATCCTTCCACGAAAAACAAAAGCTAAAGGAATTTACAATTAAAAAGCCTGCAGTAGAGAACATTCTCAGCAAAATATTCCATGAGGAAGAAATGAAAAATGACAATGTAAGTCAATAAAGGGAGAAACAGCCAATTAAAGGAGAAAGCAAGTCAATTTAAAAACCAAAAATAAGCCAAAATGACCAAGAATACAAATCATATGTCAATAATAAGCCTCAATGTTAATGGCCTGAACTCACCAATCAAAAGACATAGACTGGCAGATTGAATTAAAAAGAAAGACACAACAATATGCTGCCTTCAAGAGACCCCTCTCATAGGAAAAGATACCCACAGCCTAAAGGTGAAAGGATGGGAGAAAACATACCACATACATGGACTCAGTAAAACAGTGGGGGTTTCCATCCTCATATCAGATAAAGTGGACTTCAAGCCAAAATTAGTTAGAAGGGATAAAGAAGGACATTTCATACTGCTTAAGGAAGGATAAATCAGCATGACATAACAATCATAAATATTTATGCCCCAAATATTGGTGATCCATGTACATCAAACAAATCTTTCTCAATTCCAGGAACCAAGTAAACCACAACACAATAATACTAGGTGACTTTAACATACCTCTCTCACCATTGGACAGATCTTCCAAACAAAAATTGAACAAGGAAACAGCAGAACTCAATAACATGATAAACAATTTAGATTCAACATACATATATTGAATATTCCATCCATCAACAAGCAAATACACTTTCTTCAAAGAAGCACGTAGACTATTCTCTAAAATAGACCATATGCTATGCCACAAAGCTACCCTTATCAAGTACAAAAAATAGAGATACTAGCTTGTATTCTGTCAGTTCATAATGGAGTGAAATTAGAAATCAATGATAAAATAAAAACAGAAACTACTCCAACACCTGGAGATTAAATAATATTCTATTGAATTATGTACGGATAACAGAAGATGTAAGAAGGAGATAAAAAAAATTCTTAGAGTTACATGAGAACAAATATCTAACATATCAAAATCTCTGGGATGTTATGAAAATAGTCCTAAGAGGAAAATTCATTGCATGGAGTGCATTTAATAAAAGAGTAAAAAGTCAACAAAGAAATGACCTCGTAGTACAGCTCAAAGCCCTAGAAAAAGAAGAACAGGTCAACACCAAAAGTAGTAGAAGATGGGAAATAATTAAAATCAGAGCTGAAATCAATGAAATTGAAGCAAAAGAAGCAATTCAAAAAATTGACAAAACAAAATGTTGGTTCTTTGAAAAAATAAACAAAATTGATAAACCCTTAGCCACACTTTAGAAGAGAAACATAAAAAACTCAAATTACTAAACTTCATGATGAAAAGGGAAATATCATGACAACATTGAAATACAAAACATAATTAGAAGCTATTTTGAAAATCTATCATCCAACAAAGTAGAAAATCTCAAAGACTTAGACAGGTTTCTAGAGACATATGATTCAACCTGTATCTGGAGGACATACACAATTTAAATAGATCAATTTCAAGCAATTAAATAGAAGAAGTCATAAAATGTCTACCAACCAAGAAAAATCCAGGACCAGATGGATTCACAGCTGAATTTTACAAGATCTTCAAAGAAGAACTTATCCTAATACTCCTCAAAGTATCCATGAAATGGAGGAGAAAAGAACCCTTCCCAACTCATTCTATGAAGCTAATATCACCCTGATACCAAAACCAAGACACATAAAGGAAACAAAACTTCAGACCAATATCCCTAATGAACATAGATGCAAACATTCTTAACAAAATTTTAGCAAATTGCCTTAAAAAATATTAAAAAGATAGTGCACCATGATCAAGTGGGTTTCACCTTAGGGATGGAAGGTTGGTTCAACATCTGGAAATCAATACATGTAATTCACCATATCAACAGACTTAAAGTTAAGAATCATATGATTATTTCAATAGATACATAAACATCATTTGATAAAAGACAACACCCCTTCATGCTCAAAACACTAGAAAAAATAGGGATAGTAGGAATATACCTCAACATTCTAAAGACTATCTTTGCTAAGTCCATGGCCAACATCATTCTAAATGGAGAAAAAATGAAAACATTCCCCCTAAAAACTGGAACAAGGCAGGGATGCCCTCTTCCACCATTTCTATTCAACATCATCCTTGAAAGCCTAGCCAGAGCAATTAGAGAGACCAAAGAAATTAAAAGGATATGAATAGGAAAAGAAGAACTTAAACTATAATTATTTGCTGATGACATGGTTCTACATTTAGAGGAGCCAAAAAATTCCACCGAAAAAAACTTCTAGAATTCATAAATAAATTCAGTAGGTAGCAGGATAGAAAATCAACACTCATAAATTGAACACATTTTTATTCATAAATGATGAGTCCTCTGAAAGAGAATTTAGGAAAACTATCCCATTCACAATAGCCTCAAAAAAATAAAATACTTGGGAATCGAGCTAACAAAAGAGATGAAAGACCTGTACAATGAAAACTACAGAATGCTAAAAACTAAATTAAAGAAAATCTTACAAGATGGGAAGATCTCCCATGTTCTTGAACAGACAGAATTAATATTGTCAAAATGGTCATTCTACCAAAAGCACTATACAGATTCAATGCAATTCCAATTAAAATCCCAATGATGTATCTCATAGAAATAGAGAAAGCAATCATGACTTTCAGTTGGAAAAATAAGAGACCCAGGATAGCTAAAGCAATCCTTAGCAGGAGGAACAAAGCAGGGGTATCACAATACCAGACCTTCAAGTATACTACAGAGAAACAGTAACAAAATTGACTTGGTATTGGTACCAAAACAGACAGGTAGATCAATGGTACAGAATAAAGGACACAGAGAAAAAAACAAATAAATAAAGTTATGTCATACTAGACAAAGGAGTCAAAAACATACAATGAAGAATAGATAACCTGTTCAACAAATGGTCCTTGGAAAACTGGAAATCCATATGCAGCAAAATGAAATTAAACCCCTATCTCTCATGCTGCACAAAATTCAACTCAAAATGGATCAAGGACCTAGGAATTAGACCAGAGACCCTGCACCTAATAGAAGAATATGTAGGTCCAATTTTTGATCATGTTAGCTTAGGACTTCCTTAACATGACTCCCAAAGCCCAAGAAATAAAAGCAGGAATCAATAATTGGGATAGAGTCAAACTAAATGTTTTTTCTCAGCAAAGGAAACAATCAGGAATGTGAAGAGAGAGCCTTCAGAGTGGGAGAAAATCTTTGCCACACACACTTCAGATAGAGCACTAATCTCCAGAATCTACAAAGAACTCAAAAAACTTTACACCAAGTATACAAATAACCTAATCAAAAAATGGGTTAAGGAAATGAGCAGACACTTCACAAAAGATCTACAAGCAATCAACAGATATATGAAAAAATGTTTAATGTCCCTAGTAATAAGAGAAATGCAAATCAAAACTACCCTAAGATATCATCTCACCCCAATTAGAATGTCTATTATAAAGAATACAAACAACAATAAGTGTTAGGATGAGGGGAAAAAGGTATATTCATACCTTTCTGGTGGAGCTGCAGATTGGTGTAGCCACTCTGGAAAGCAGTATGGAGATTCCTTAGAAAACTTGAAATGGAACTGCCATTTGATTCTGGTATCCTACTCCTTGGCCTATACCCAAAGTACTTAAAATCAGCATACTACAGTGATGCAGCTACATCAATGTTAATAGCAGATCAATTCACAATAGCTAGATTATGGTACCATAATCTATTAGCCATAAAGAAGAATAAAATTATGTCATTTGCATGAAAATGGATGGAGTTGGAGAATATCATGCTAAGTGAAATAAGTCAATCCCAAAAAACCAAAGGCTGAATGATGTTTCTTGTAAGTGGGTCATAATACATAACAGTAGGTGGTGGGGAGGCAAGAATGGAGGAAGGATGTATTGTATAGAGGAAAATGAGGGATGGGGAGTGGGTGGGGGAAAGGAAAGATAAGAGAATGAGGCGAACATCATTACCTTATGTACATGTATGATTACACAAATGGTGTGACTCTACTTCCTGTACAACCAGTGAAAACTAAAGTTGTATCCCATTTGTTTATAATAAATGAAATAAAAATTAATTAATTAATTAATTAAGGGTCTTGTATCCTTCTTAGTTGGAGTTATATATATATTAGTTACAACTAATATGTATATGTATTAGTTATATATATGTTATAAATATATGTTATAAATATATATATTTTAAAAATAAAAATTTAAAATGAATAAAATGTGGGCAATTTGTGTATAAATTGTAAAAGTTATTTAGCTATACCTGATGAACTATTATTTCCATGGTTGAAGTTAGATAAATACAAACAACTGGATTCACTGAGAGTAAGAAATATACTGACCTACTGAACAGATGAGCCAGGAATCAGTTGAAAAAATCAATCTTGGGGCTTCCATTATTGTGAGGATCTCTCAGTTCTATAGAGCCAGTGACTGATATTAGCAATCACTCTTACCTGCTTCCACTTGGGTCTCTCAGAAAAATTAATGTCCTTGTGTGCACTAAAATTCTCAATGCACTACAATACACCACAGTGAATTCTTTTATGAGACTACCTGACAAACTGGGCCATCATAAAAGGTTTATTCAGGAATCCCAATGATGTAGGGGAATTATCATAGACCTACATTAGGTAGATTGATGAGTGGGACTAAGACAGCAAGGCTCTTCCTTCATGGGCCATGGTAAAGGATGACCCTGTTCCAGAAGAGTGGATGCCACAGTTCAGTCTCTTCCTCATGAAACACCATGGTTTCCACATTGTATTCAGCAAAACATATAGAGAAGAGGCAACTAGATACAATAAAGACAAGAAGGTCAGGCCATTTAAAAGTTGATAATGGAGTCTAGTTTCACAGGATCCTTTTATGATTTTCTGACTCTCCTTGCAGGTGGTTAACAAACTGCTCCTAGGATTCCTATTCAGTTATGAGCATACCTAGAAGCCATTTGAGACATTTCAAGATGGTCACCCTAAGATATGACAAGAATTTCTATTACTTTTTAAGGAAATGGGAAATTGTTTTATAATCCCAACAGATCTAAATATCTGTATTACATAGACATTGCTCTTTTAATCAGTGAATTCTAGTTAACTGCCTTCAATATTAAATTTAGTACTGATATTTTTTTTGTCAGTCAACCTAATCATCCTGAAGGGGTTAAAATTGTAAAGAAAGAGTTCAGTAAGGATATTAGTCACAAGACCCCAATAAAACAAAACTTTACAAACTAACAGTTTAACAAGATAAACAGATATTTGCAAAATATGAGTCCAAGTCATCTATGATACTTAACAAATCACATAATTCTGTTTCATACAGTCTTTCTCTTATGCTATGCCTCATCCATTCTAGCAAGTTTATGCTTTTTTTGGTATTACTATTATAATAGTATGGAAATACAAATAGTTTTATCTGAATATAACAAAGATGAATAATATATTCTCCTAATACAATACAATATTTACTTTATTTGTATGCTTATTACATGCTTTTTTACATGCTTACCACATAAGGGTACAATGTGATAAGTATGTAATGGCATGAGCAATAATCTCAGCTACATAAATATATACATATATACACATACTTTTTATGAAGTACTAACAAAAATAGCTAATACTAGTATTGTTTCTACAGTAAAATATTTTAGAAATAGTGAATGCTGCTCTAACCAATCAGGTCAAATCTAAAAGACACACACATCTACACAAATATCAAATGTGATTATCAATAAATAGTGCACATACCAATTTCTCTTGGAGATGTTTTTACAAGTGACCACAGGTAGACATTTTCATGACTATTGGTTATTGAGGTAATTTTTTGACAGAATTTTCAAAATATCTGATGAATATGTTCTGCAGATGAAATATCTTTTTTAAAGTACTCTCAAGCTCTGCTTTATAAAACTGATTGATGCCAATAAGCAGTCATATGATTAACTCTGGGAACAAGAGCTATTTATTCTGAGTATAAACATGATATATAGTGAATCAGGAATTCCAAGAAATCGACAGGATAGTAATGGCTACAGAATAAAGTAGATGTACTGTTTAGAAGAATGACATTTTGGAACTCATATTATATATTCTATTGCCCTAGTTACTAGTCATCAACTTATCAAAATTGAAAAAAAAAACTTATGTGCAGGAAAGATCAAACTATGGTGCTTTCTAATGTGGAGTCTGCTTATGAAATTTGCTTGCCTCCAGATTACCTTCTCCAATTTTTTTCACAAGAGTACATACAATATCTGAAATTTTCTATCTTTTGTCAATTATCTTATATCCTGGGAAAGGAATTTCCTTACCAAGAAATCAAATGTACTTGAAGAAAAATATTCTAAAAGAATTTAGTCATGGAAAAACTGACAGAAACAGGCAAAGCTCATTAATGAAATTTTTCTTCTAGAGTCCTCTAGCCTAAATGAGGAACTGTGATGAAACGACCTTTTTTAAAAATGGCAGTGGTTAATGGTCATGATTCAATCTTCCAAATTATTGCTAGATATTTTTATATCCTTCAAGTACAAGCAAATTGAATATACAGAGAAAAGATTAGAGGAATGGAAATTTGGCTCGTGAAACAGAACAAACTTCTCCAAATAAAGAAGGTTAGAGAAATGAATGACTCTCCCCTGTGGACTGAATTCTTGCTTACACCCTATATCTAAACCAAAGAGAAAATTCTATCAATTCTCTATGATGATTTGGTAATAAATTATGAAATCACTAGATAATGTGTCCCACACTCTTATCAATGTTTTCCGCATCAAGTGAAACTTCAATTCTAAGAAAACTGTGTGTGTGTGTGTGTGTGTGTGTAGAGGGGTGTTTTGTACTAAAGGGCACAGGAAAAGAATAGGCAAGATGCTCTTCATTAAGCAAGATACTGCTGACAAGCATGTTGTAATGAAGGAATTAAGTCAGGAAGTGTGGATAAATATATGGTGATCAGGAATAAATCTAGATCCATATTTCTAATAGAACTACAGAGAGTTATGTGACTACTGCATGATTGTTAATCTATACTTGTTGAACATGTAGTACATGCAGAAGAGTGGAACAGTGCTTGTGCATAAGGGGCTGCTCTTTTAATCTTACAGGGATTAAGTCTGAACCCACAGGGCTAAGTGGACGTGACCTGCACCCCAACTCTTTACAACTCTTTATCCTAGACTGAGCTTACGTGTTTATAGAACGAGTACCCAGGACAAATCAAAATAAAGGATTGCAGAAGGAAGGAAAGGAAAGGCTATTATACAGATTTTAGGACAAACATATCAGAAGTGATTCATTTTGGGGAAGGAATGTATGGAATATTTTTAAAAAATACTTGGCATTTCTACAGAATATGAAGCAGTATTTCTCCATGATATGTTGGAAAATAAGTTAAGATATAAAAGACAATAATGTGGAATAAAAGGCAAGTTTGTCATAGAATGAGCTCAAAAATAATATTAAACTGAAATAGTAATGTTAAAATCACTGTCAGTCAAATAAAGCATTTATTTTGTAAAAATCTGAATCAGTGATGTTAACAACAAAGTTGAAGAGATCTTCCAAAATACATAAGAAAATAATCACTGAAGAATACAATAAAGAAAATATAATAAACAGATTAGAATAAAGTTAAAAATTAAGCTATTTTAAGCTAAGAGGAATAGCTACAAACTGAAAAAAGAACAAAAAGTGAAATGATTTCATTATTTGTATCTTGTTATATAATTTAATACATTTCCAGGCCACTAGTATGGGCTAATTATCCACAAGAGAAATTCAGGCTTTGAAAATCTACATAGCATAATATTTGACAATTTACATTAGAGACATTTCCATCTTGTAAGTTAAAGATGAAAAATGTCACAGAATAAGTATTTCCTTCTTTCATAAGACATTTAAAATCCAGAAGCTACAACTAGAGAAAATGTTTAAAATTAATGTACAATATTTAGTGGACTAGAGTAAGGGTTTGGAATGTAGTTGTTCTCTATGTCTATTTATTAATAAAGTGACATTAATTTTCAAGTATAGGAGCCTTCAATTAGTACAAAATAAAAAAATAGGATTTTCTATAGAAATACAATCATCAGCTATCAAATATTAAAGGTGTTTTTATGCAAATAATAGAATAATAGTACATTCTAGATTTTAATGAAGCATAATTCGAAAACTACTTCTAAAGATTCATTAAGAATCCTTTTATGGATACCAATGCATAGGTTCTTTTCATCGTGACCAAAAATATGCAAACTATTTTCAATTTCTAGAGTTCAGGAAGATCCAATGAACTTCCTCCTTCATACTGGATGAAACATTGTACAGCTTTTAGTAGAAATTGATACTATTTTGCAAAATTAAATAAGAAATCATCTTGGATACCAGGAAAAAAGTGAGCTACTTTGGTAAAATTGGATCAGAACAATATTTTTTATTTTATCAAATAAAATCTCTAATTTTTAACCTTTTTATAATATTAGACAAAGGATAATAGCAATCTCTCAGGTAACGATGTTACCACTCATACTATGAGTGAATGAAGTGATTATTTGGGGGATTACATTTTATTATTTTTGTATCAATCTAAAAATAATCCCTATTAAGAATGATAATTCTTTTGAAGTTATAACTTCCTATAAAATGAAATTACCTAAATATTTATAAATTGCCTGTAAATCATCTGACATTTTTTGTGAAAGAGTAATTTTAGAATTACTATTCTACCACTTAACTAAGAAAGCAAAATTTCAATTCTATAAGACCTTTTGAGTCATGCTTTTTGCTGTTTGCTTATTCACAAAAACACCATTGTTTCTCTCCCTCCCTCATCTTTCACAAGAAACCAAGTCATTAATAAACACTGCTGAGCACACAATGTCTGTAAATGGTAATATAGATAGTATAGTGTTCATTTGTGATATTGCTACAGAACTCAAGCATTTTTAATGTTCTCCAAAGAGTGGAGAGAAATTATTCAATTTTCTAGTTTACTTTCTCCTAAGCTTTGTCTTAAAACCAAGTAAACTGTTCTGCAAGTCTACACTAAATTGTGAAAAAACACTTTGATATTCCATGAGGAAAATATATCAAAAAGAATCAGCAATTAATGAGTCTCCTGGAGCCAGCTTGGAATCTGCCTGTGTTGACCTTGGGAAGGCAGTCAACCTCTCTTTCCTCTGTTTCTGTTTGGTAATGGACATCTCCAAGTGAGTTGTTGGTAAACATTAAATGGAATGATAAGTGAGAAAATACCTAAAACAGCATAATAACCTAAAGAACAACAGCATGAGCTATTGGTTACATGATTGGCATTAACTTGTGCAGATTTATATCCAAACATAGAGTTGTTTTGCCAAGAATCTAGAGTCACCTCCTCGAAAGACCTGGTGGAACTGGAAGTCATAAGAAACCATTTTCTAAATTTCTGTCCATTGTGAGAAAGATCCTATTGCCTCCAGGTATCCAGCAATGAATAACTAGCATGGAATGATGTGATAGGAAGAGTATTTTTATGTATAGGCAAATAAATTCTGTATTTTATTTTATTTATTTATTTTTTTTGGCCAGCTTTTAATGCAAGAAACATAGGCAGTTCAGATTGTCTTTTGTCAAAAGAACTTTCCTGAGTGACTTGCACAGATCACAAAGAGCAGTGGAAAGTAAATCATAAAACAGGCTGAAAATGATGTGCTAGTCAATTCTAATAGAGGGTCAAAGGAGAAAAGCAGGGGAAGAAATGTCAGTTAAAACCATGAAATCATTTTCTATTTATTCTGGGAATGCTACCATTATCTCTGCCAATATGATACCATAAACTGGGTTTGATATCAGTGCTTAGCAGTAGATATATTTAAAAAGCCAAATTAAGCAATGCTTCAATCCACTTTCCATCACTAGTTTCATAATTCCACAGATTTATTTTCTGCTATATTAATTGCTTAACAAGAAATATATGCCATCAATTAATTGTAATATCAGCATAGGGAACATTCAGTAAATATCTATTAATGTTTACCAATTGAAATAAAAAATTAACAGTGAAATAGTTTAATTTTTTGAACATCATGAGGTAAAGTGTATGTGATTCACATTTTTTTTCTTTTTTATTTATATATTTTTAAATTTTTACAGACTTCATTTTGATTCATTGTACACAAATGGGGAACAAATTTTCATTTCTGTGGTTGTGCATGATGTACACTCATAATTTTCATGTTAATCATACATGTACATAGCGTAATGATGTCTGTCTCATTCCACCATTTTTCATATACATGCCCACCTCCTCATTTCCCTCTTGGTAATCTAGAGTTCCACCATTCTTCTCTCACCCGCCCCAACCTGATTCTATATCATTATCCACTTATCAGGGAAAACTTTCAGCCTTTGTTTTTTTTGAGATTGGCTTATTTCACTTAGCATGATAATCTCCAATTCCATCCATTTATCTGCAAATGTCATAATATTATTATTCTTTATGGCTGAGTAATATTCCATTGTGTATATATACCACATCGTCTTTATGATTCATCTGTTGAAGGGCATCTATGTTGGTTCCACAGTCTAGCTATTGTGAATTGAACTGATATAAACATTGATGTGGCTGTGTTACTATAAACCAAGGAGTGGGATAACTGGTCCAAAGGTGGGTCCATTCCAAGTTTTCTGAGGAATCTACATACTGCTTTCCAGAGTGGCTACCTGAATTTACAACTCCACCAGCAATGTAAAAGTGTGCCTTTTTCCCTACATCCATGCCAACATTTATTATTGCTTGTGTTCTTGATAATAGACATTCTAACTGGAGTAAGATGAAATCTTAGAGTTGTTTTAATTTGCATTTCTCTAATTACTAGGGATGTTGAACACTTTTTCATATATTTATTGATCACCTGTACATCCTCTTCTGTAAAGTGTCTGTCCAGATCCTTGGTCCATTCATTGATTGGGTTCTTTGAATTTTGTTGTAAAGTTTTCTAAGTTCTTTAAAAATTTTGGAGATTAGTGCTCTATCTGAAGTGCGTGTGGAAAAGATTTTCTCCCACTCTGTAGACTCACTTTTCACATTACTGATTGTATCCTTTGCTGAGAAAAAGCTTTTTAATTTGAGTCTATCCTATTTATTGATTCTTGCTTTGATTTCTTGTGCTTTGGAAGTCTTGTTAAGGAAGTCTGATCCTAAGCCAACATGATGAAGATTTGGGCCTACTTTGTCTTCTCTTTGGTGCAGGGTCTCTAGTCTAATTCCTAAGTCCTTGATCCATTTTGAGTTGAATTTTGTGCAGGGTGAGAGACAGAAGTTTGATTTCATTTGATTACATTTGGATTTCCAGTTTTCCCAGCACCATTTGTTAAACAGGCTATCTTTTCTCCATTGTATGTTTTGGCTCCTTTGTCTAGTATGAGGTAACTGTATTGTTGTGGGTTGTCTATGTGACTTCTATTCTGTACCATTGGTCTGCTTGTGTATTTTGGTGCAAGTACCTTGCTGTTTTTGTTACTATTGCTCTGTACTACAGTTTAAGGTCTAGTATTGTGATACCTCCTCCTTCCCTCTTTCTGCTCAGGATTGTTTTGGCTATTCAAGGTCTCTTATTCTTCCAGATGAAGTTCGTGATTGTCTTCTCTATTTCTATGAGGAATGTCATTGGGATTTTAATTGGAATTGCATTGAATCTGTATAGCGCCTTTGGTAGAATGGCCAATTTGACAATATTAATTCTGTCTATCCAAGAACATGGGAGATCTTTCCATCTTCTAAGGTTTTCTTCAATTTCTTTCTTTAGTGTTCTGTAGTTTTCATTGTAAAGGTCTTTCAACTCTTTTGTTAGATTGATTCCCAAGTATTTTTTTTTTTGAGGCTATTGTGAATAGAGTAGTTTTCCTAATTTCTCTTTCAACGGATTCATCACTTATGAAAAGAAATGCATAAGATTTATGTGTATTGATTTTATAACTGGCCATTTTGCTGAACTCATTTATTAGTTCTAGAAGTTTTCTAGTGGAGATTTTGGATCCTCTAAATATAGAACCATGTCATTAGCAAATAGTGACAGCTTGAGTTCTTCTTTTCTTATTCGTATTCCTTTAATTTCTTTGTTCTGTCTTATTACTCTGGCTAGTGTTTCAAACATGATTTTGAATAGATGTGGTGAATGAGGACATCCCTGTCTATTTCCAGGTTTTAGAGAGAATGCTTTCAGTTATTCTCCATTTGGAATGATGTTGGCTGTGGGCTTAGCATAGATAGCCTTTACAAGGTTGAGGTATGTTCCGACTATCCCTATTTTTCTTAGTGTTTTAAGCATGAAGGGGCGCTGCATTTTCTCAGCATCTATTGAAATAATCATATGATTCTTAAGTTTGAGTGTATTGATGTGATGAATTATGTTTATTGATTTCTGGATGTTGAACCAACCTTGCATACCTGGGATAAACCCCACTTGATCATGGTGCACTATCTTTTTAATGTTTTTGTGTGTGATTTGCCAGAATTTTGTTAAGTATTTTTACATCTATGTTCATCAGTGATATTGGTCTAAAGTTTTTTTCTTGGATGTGTCCTTCTCTGGTTTGGGTATCAGAGTGATACTAACTTCATTGAATGAGTTTGGAAGGGTTCCCTCCTTTTCAATTTCATGGAATACTTTAAGGAGTATTGGTATTGGTTTTTCTTTAAAGGTATTGTAGAACTCAGCTGAGAATCCATCTCGTCCTGGACTTTTCTGGTTGGTAGGCTTTTGATGGCTTCTTCTATTTTGGTGCTTGAAATTGGTCTGTTTAAGTTGTGTATGTCTTCCTGATTCAGTTTGGTAGAATCATACATCTTTCAGAATTTGTCAGTGTCTGATATTTTCTATTTTATTGGAGTATAGATTGTCAAAGTAGCTTCTAATTGTGTTATGTATTTCAGTGATGTCTGTTGTGATTTTTCCATTTTCATCACAAATTCTAGTAACTTGA
Organism: Glaucomys volans; assembly: GCA_020662805.1. Taxonomy (NCBI): domain Eukaryota; kingdom Metazoa; phylum Chordata; class Mammalia; order Rodentia; family Sciuridae; genus Glaucomys; species Glaucomys volans. Next base: position 172,378 of record JAJEJO010002564.1, read on the forward strand.
GTTTTTTCTCTCCTCCTCATTAGTGTGGATAAGGGTTTACCAATTTTGTTTACTTTTCCAAAGAACCAATTTTCATTTTGTCAATTTTTTAATTGTTTCTTTTGTTTGTATTTCATTGATTTCAGCTCTGATTTTAATTATTTCCTGTCTTCTACTACTTTTGGTGTTGATCTGTTCTTCTTTTTCTAGACTTTGAGATGTAATGTTAGGTCATTTAGTTGTTGACTTTTTATTTTCTTAACGTATGAGCTCAATGCAATGAACTTCCCCCCTTAGTACTATTTTCAGAGTGTTCCAGAGACTTTGCTATGTTGTGTCATTGTTCTCATTTACCAATAAAAATTCTTTATTTCCTTCTTGATGTCTTCTGTTATCATTGCATCATTCAATAGCATTTTATTTAGTCTCCAGGTGTAGGAGTAGTTTTTGTTTTTATTTTATCATTGATTTCTAATCACATTCTGTTATGGTCTGATAGAATAAAAGGTAGAATCTCGATATTTTGTATTTATTAATAGTTTATTTGTGGCATAGTATGTGGTCTATTTTGGAGAAGGATCCATGAACTGCTGAGAAGAAAGTGTATTTATTCACTTGATGATAGATGGAATATGCTATACATGTCTGTTAAGTCCATATCATTGATTGTATTATTAAAGTCTATAGTTTCTTTGTTCAGTTTTTCTTTGGAGGATCTATCCAATGGTGAGAATGGTGTGTTAAAGTCACCCATTATTATTGTGTTTTGGTCTATTTGTTTCTTAAAATTGAGACAGATTTGTTTGATGTACATAGATGTTCCATTTTGGGGGGCATAAATATTTAAAATCATTATATCTTCTGGTGTATGGTTCCCTGAATTGGTATGATATGTCCTTCTTTATCCCTTCTGACTAATTTAGGTTTAAAGTCCACTTTATCTGATATGAGGATTGGGACCCCCTTTTTACAGAGTCCATGTGCATGGTATGTTTTTTCCCATCCTTTCACCTTTAGTCTGTGTGTGTCTTTTTATGTGATACGAGTCTCTTGAAGACAGCATATTGTTGCGTCCTACTTTTTAGTCCAATCTGCCAGTCTATATCTTTCCATTAATGAGTTTAGGCCATTCACATTCAGGGTTATTATGATCTGATTTGTATTCCTGGTCATTTTGGTTTATTTTTGGTTTGTGACCTTGGCTTGGTTTCTCCTTTGACTGACTTTCCTTTAGGGTAGTTCCCCCCTTTGCTAACTTGTATTGTTGTTTTCACTTCCTCCACATGAATTATTTTGGTGAGAATGGTCTGTAGTGCAGACTTTCTATTTGTAAATTCTTTTAGCTTCTGTTTGCTATAGAAAGATTTTATTTCACCATGAAATCTGAAAGTTAGTTTTGCTGGGTATAAGATTCTTGGTTGGCATCCATGTTTTTCATGGATTGAAATATATTGTTCCAGGCCCTTCTTGCTTTAGGGTCTGGGCTGAGAAATCTGCTGATATCTGTATTGGTTTCCCCTTATATGTAATCTGATGCTTTTCTCTCACTGCCTTTAAAAACCTATCTTTATTTTGTATGTAAGGTATTTTCATTATAATGTGCCT
>JAJEJO010002565.1:0-14706 GCA_020662805.1 Glaucomys volans
AAAACTGTAAGTCTCTTGTATTTGATTTTCCATTTCATTCTTCAGGTTTGGGAAACCTTTTGAAATTCTTTCATTGAACAGTTTGTTCTTTCCTTTAGTCTGTATCTCTGTGCCTTCCTCTGTTGTAAAGTGGAACAGGAGCAGCCTGTGGGGGTAAGGAGGATGAGTGTGACGGCACTAACAGCACACTGGGAGCTCAAGTTCTGAAGACCAGGGTCAGTTTAATGCAGAACAAGCAAGCATATATAGCAGACATTCACTAATCACAAATTACCAACAGCTGTTAACACCCCTGTGCCATGCTCCCGATCATGGTTGTGCTAGGCTCATGATCAGACCAATTAAGGGAAGAGAAAACACCTGAGCTCTGTGTCCTCAGGTACTCCTACAATTCCCCCTTTTCTTTTATTTGTGCAGGCTTGTGTCCTCTGACCAGGAGTGACAGCATGCTACCATGGGATGGCAAACCCTCATGGAGGCAAAAGGGGATTGCAGCCGTGCCTGTCTTAGGTTGACCCCTTTGGGGATCTTACCCATCATTGACTACCAGCCATTATCAGCGATGTTCCAATGGTGACATATTAATGTAAGAAGGGGGTAGGTCTGGGAGTTTTATTAGTCCTTTTGGTCTTTCTTGCCTGTCTGGAGGAGGCATGCTGGTATGGCTGAGCCTCTAAGTACACAGGGTTTCTGTCCTGCAGGCGGGTATGCTGGGACTTTGTGCTCACAAACATAGCCACAGATCTGCTCTAACTGTCCATTTGAACCTGTAAGGAAGACTTGCAACATTTTGGGAGAAAAGGCAAAAAACATATAACCTTTGATATTGGGGAGAAAAAATACTTTCTTGTACCAGAATCAGGAGAAAAGTCAGCATTTTCATTGTGAGTTAGAGGACTGGCTGGGAAGAATTCTCTTTTTAGAGCAGGGCCCACAAACAACAAAACCACATTTGAGCATAGCTGGATTGTTTGTTCCATGGGAGGAATGAGAGTTTGAGCTTGATTAAAAGCTCTTTTAATTGATAAAAGGGGGGTATTGCCCCATCTAGGGTCGTGCCGGCATCGAGACGGCCATTTGGATGGTTGTGTCTCCTCATACGAGCTACTGGTGGGTATGGCTGGGACCCTCTTGGAGTCCTCGAAGGTGTCAAGGGGCCCACTTCTGAGGAACAGTCGAACGTTCTTTACAGGCACCCAAATAGGCGTTGATGAATCCTGTGGAAAAACACAAGCAAACCCTCACCCTTGGGTTAAGAAGGGATGGGGGCCTTTCCAAGTGAGGGTAAGTGGGTCTCTCCAACGCACCAATGGCACCTCTATAAATCTGTCATAGGGTGCCCAATGCTTCATAGCAGGAGTAAGTCCATTTTTGTCCAAAGTCAAAAAATTTAAAATGAAAAGAACTTTATTCATAACATATGATGGTCTTTTCTGAAGGGGATCCGTAGTTTCCCCCTTTTCTTTTAAAAGTTGACTTTTAAGTTCTTTATGAGCTTTTTCAATGATTGCTTGTCCAGTGAGATTATAGGGTATGCCTGTACTGTGTTGAATGTGCCAGGATTGGCACCAGTCTGAGAATTGCTTAGAAATGTATGCAGGACCATTGTCTGTTTTTAATCTCCAAGGCACTCCTAAAATCATAATAGCACTCATAACAGCTTGTATGACATGTTTAGCCTTTTCCCCCAATAATGAAATAGCATGGATATATCCTAAGTATCTATAATTACATGTAGATATTTGAGTTTCCCAAAGGGTGGAAAGTGGGTAACATCCATTTGCCATAAGGCATTAGAGAGAAGACCCTGAGGGTTTACTCCCGGGGCTTGCAAAGGCCCTAAAGGCAGTAGGGGGGGCACATTTAACACAATCTCTTGATAGATGTTTACATTGTTCAATAGTTAACTCAGGGAAAAGATGCTTCAATGTATGTGATGTACAATGAAATTTGGCATGTAACTCATGTGCCTGCTGTAAAAGTGGTGGCGTGATTTGTATAGTTTGTACTGAAAAGTCAATTTCATTATTGCCAAATGTTAAGGGTCCTAGAAGATTTGTATGAGCTGCTATGTTCAAATATGTCTTCAAAAATTTCTGGACCTTCTGTAGTTATATAGGTCCTCAATTGTTTCAATAGATCCCTTCCCCACAAATTGTTAGCAATACCTTCCACTACCAGGGGTTGAAAATGCCCTGTTTCCCCATCTGGGTCTACCCATGTGGCAGGGTCTCTTAATTTCCTAGAGGGTTGGAGTCCTCCTACCCCTTGCACGTTAGGACCCGCAATAGTTTTCCATTCCTGTGGGATTTCCTCTGCCCTTAATAGGGTCACTTCTGCTCCAGAATCTATCATTCCTTTGAATAATTTGCCATTGACCTTAAGACATAGCATCGGCTGTTGGGCTAGCACAGGGATGGTCCAATGAACTTTAGGTAAATGATCCCTCCATACTGGGGCTGGAGGGTGCCCTGTTGGGAGTTTAAAGGCTTTCCATCAGCATCAAATTTGAAATTACAATCTTTGGCCCAGTGAAATCTTTTTTGCATTTAGGACATTTAGAGGGAGGAAGGCCCTTAGGGGATCCCATGGAAACTCCTAAGTTAGGACATTGATGTTTATAGTGGCTCTGTTGTCCACAGTGCCAACATCCTGTTTGCCTTTTTGGAGTAGCCGCGTGCACTTGGATTATTCCCTGCGCTATCGCAGCAGCCATTCACTGGTGTTTTCCCTCATCTCCAGTAATGTCTTTAGTTGCTAATACCCAATCATCCAAGTGCTGCTTCTAAATGGGGCAAGAGCTTGCCTGAATTCCTTTTTGCATCCCTCCCATATAAGATCCCTTGCTAACGCTTCAGCAGCCTCGGAGTTATCTACCCTCCTATCCACAGCTTCCCGGACCCTCAGGAGGAATGTAAGGAAGGGCTCTTAAGGACCTTGAACTAGGTTTGCTAATTTTTGTCCTTTTCCTTTTATATCTCCTACTCTCTTGAAGGCCCACATTGCAATGTTTCTCACTTGATCAAAATAGTGGTCCTGTTGCCTGCACTGCCGGGCTTATGAAGGGGCCTGAGCCATTAAGGGCTTCAGCTGTTAATTGCACATATAGTTGCTGACCTGATGTTAAATTTCTTTCAGCTTGCTCTAGGCAGCCTTCATGGAAAGCGGTATTCCACAGTAAAAGCTGTTCTGGAGATAAAAACAGCTTTAACTAAGTCCCTGCAATCAGTGGGGCACATTAGCAGCACAGACTGATTTTCTAGCAATTGCATGGCGTAAGGAGAACTCAAGCCATCCTCTCTCACCACCTTGCAAAGCTGCTGTATGGTTTCAGTCTCAACTGGATACCAGGACATAGGTCTGGTGGGTGTTGGATTAACACTAACAGGAAAAACTTGTGGGGGTTTTTTGGGTGTTGTTTGGAACATTGTTCCTTTGTAGCCAAAATTTTTATCCTGCTGTTTGCAGAGGATCCCATAGGCCTCCAGCCATGGAGAGCTGGGCGACTCTGCTATGGGATTTGAGAATTCTATGCTCTGATAAGGTGGCAAGGAGGGATCAGGGGGAGCAGTCGCCCCCTGGGGTGTAGGCACAAAGGCGGACCGCTTTACTTCCTCCTGTGAGGCTGCAGCCTCCTCCTCCTGCTTTTTACTGATGCCATGTTGTGGCGCAGTTTCCATTCCTTTATCTTTTTGGACCCCTTCTTTTTCAAGAGACATGTCCTCCAGTTGGGCAGCCAAGGCCCAGGGGGGTTCCTTTCCCACAGGAGGTGATTCAACCCCCTGCAAGCAACCCAGAAGGGCTGTTATTACTGGGTAAAAAGTACATGAAGGTTGGTCCCCCGTTTGTGCTTCCCATTTTTGTGCCTGCAGTAATGCTCGTCCCCAGCATTCAGCGTACCATATACTATCAGAATTCAGCCATGGGCAAAGACATATTACTAGTTCCCAAATGTTCCTAAGCTCTTTATCACCTACCTTTATTTGTCTACTGCACAACAAGGCCTGCAGACTGGCCACTTGGCTTGTCCACAAAGCCAAGGGTGAATTACCCACATAGCTTATGTTGTGCAGGTCATTCACCTGGGATTACTTCACCCTTTGCTGGAGTGAGGAAGATGAGTGCAGGTCACTCACCTGACTTAGGCTTACCTTACTCTCTTTCAGGGGCCCCACATTGGGTGCCAAAATGTTGTAAAGTGGAACAGGAGTGGCCTGTGGGGATAAGGAGGATGAGTGCGATAGTGCTAACACCACGCTGAGAGCTCAAGTTCTGAAGACCAGGCTTGGTTTAACGCAGAACAAGCAAACATATATAGCAGACATTCACTAATTACAAATTGCCAACAGCTGTTAACACCCCTGTGCCATGCTCCCGATCATGGTTGTGCTAGGCTTGTGATCAGAACAATTAAGGGAAGAGAAAACACCTGAGCTCTGTGTCCTCAGGTACTCCTACATTCCTCAATCTTAATAATTGTTAAATTTGCTCTTTTTATATTGTCCCATAATTCTTGGAGGTTCCATTCATGATGTCTAACCATCTTCTCAGATTGTTCAACTTTATTTTCAAGATGAAATATTTTGTCTTCATTATCTCGGATTCTGTCTTCCACAAGATCCATTCTGCTGGCGATGCTTTCTGTTGAATTTTTAATTTGGTTTATTATTTCTTTTTTTTAAAGTGTTTTTGTTTGTTTCTTTGTTTTTTTTTTAAATCTCTATCTCTTTATTGAAGTTCTCTTTTGCTTCTTCCATTTGCTCCTTTAACTCTTTATTGGAGTGATCATGCATTGCCTGCATTTGCTCTCTTGCTCTTTTGCTTCAAGGATCATTTTAATCATGTAGATTCTAAACTCCCTTTCTATCATTTCTACTGCCACGCTGTCATTGGACTCTGTCAGCATCTTGGTTTGCTATGGACACTTTTTCCCCTGTTTTTTCTTATCATTTCTGTATATTCCCCTCTTCCAGTGAAGAACTGAGGCATTGCAGCTTCCTCCCTTTAGGCTTACTGTGACCCTGCAGGATTCCAATACCTTTCCTTTCAGGGGAGGATTGATAGCAGCACCCAATACAAACAATATGCAGCCCTACATCAAAAACTCCCTATAAAGACATTAACAATTTGCAGTCACTCAAATAGGACAAAATCAGTTATTATATACTGTATATCCATTAGTTTGCAATGCTCATCATTAGCATGAGAACTGGGAGAAAGAGACTCCAAGGGAACAGGATACAGAAGGAAAATAGAGTGAGAATAGAAAAAAAAGTACAATGAAAATAGAGTGATAAGAAAAAAAAAAAGAAGAAGAAATAAAGTTAAAAATTAAAAAAAAAATCAATGATTCATAGTCATCTACTACTCAAACCTCCCAGTCCTCAGTATCTCCATGCAAGTGCGGTACCTGTCAATGGGTTTCCAGTTTCCTGTAGACATCTGAGAAAGCAGGCTGCCCCTCCCAGTGATGATGGCCATACCCTCAGAGGTTATTCAGAATGTTTGCACCAGCCTCCAAATAAGCTGGGGAGCAGCAACGTGGTGCTGTGCGGGTGCTGAGTCCTTGCTGGGCATGGGCTCTGGGTCCATGATGCACATTTTTAAAGTAGAATACATTTTTTATTAAAAAGGACCTCAATGTCTAGTGATTTACAGGAATTTATTCAGCATTTGTGGAAAAGGCTAGAATCAGAAGAAGCCTGATGACTCTTTTTAAGTAATATGTATATGTGTGTATGTGTGTGTGTGTGTGAGAGAGAGAGAGAGAGAGATATGGCAGTGCACTTGTGGAGCAAAAGGTGGGAGGGAGAGAGAGAGAGTCTCATCAAGCTTATTGTCTTTCTTTCCTTTTCTCCCTCCCTTCTCCCTTTCTCTCTCTCTCTCTCTCTCTCTCTCTCTCTCTCTCTCTCTCTCTCCCTTTCTATTTGTTCATTTTAGATATACAAGACATTAGAGTGTATTTTGACACAGTATACATACACGGAATATAACTTACTCTAATTAGAATCCCTATCTTGTGGCTGTATGTGATGCGGAGTTTCATTGGCCATAAATTCATGAATACCAACATGGGAAAATAATGTCCTATTCATTCTACTGTCTTTCCTATTCATGCCCCTCCCTTCCCTTTATTATGTTTCTGTGAATTTTAAAATGAATCTTTGCAGAGTCAGTGTGCAACATATTCAGAAGTCAGCGGGAATCTTTCATTTAAATTGCCAGTGAGTTCTAATTATCCAATTTAAGACTGGTTGAAAAGAGGCACTAATAATCATAAATATAGACTGGTTGCATGGTTGCTAACCAATTAGGAAATCTATACCTTGGATTAGATAACCACTGTCAGTCTGTCAGAGAAATATTTGGTGTAAGACTATTCTTTATGTCTCCAGGAAAATATCTCTCCACTCACATTCTAACTCAGGATGCTCCAAGTATAGAACTTCTTTCAGTTCCCTATTTAATTTGTGGTCTTCCCTGTCCCATGTTTCTATGAATGCCATTTTCTCTACTGTTTCTTTTTAACTTGCTAATTTTAATGGATTCTCTGGGTTCTACTGCACATTTTGATTTTTAGACCTTCAGTACTTGAGGTAGGCATCTCCTATATGTATCAACACTATACTGTTAACCTTTCATAACAGTTGTTTATGCATTCACTGTCTTTCTTGTCAGCCTGTAAATTCCTCACAGTGCAGGCACAATTTATCTAATACTGCTGTAGAAAACCAGATACAAAGTAAAAACTCAATAGAGAAATGTTATGCTATGTAAGTGAAGTGGTGAGCAGATGAATCAGAAATGCATATGGAGAATGGAATAGAGGTGAGAGCAAAACGTTATAAATTAATTATATACTTAGGGCTTCACTAGGTTGCTGAGGCTGGCTTTGAATTTGCCATTCTCCTGCCTCAGCCCCCTCAGTCACTGGGATTACAGGCATACACTACCAAACCCAGGTATATTCTTTATTTTAATACATTATCTCAACTTTTACAAAGAAGCTAGAGAGATTTAATGCCCTCTTACATAGTATATTGATATTAACATATATAGAAAAAGAAAAGTAAATGTTGAATACAAATATGTGAAATGCATGATTCTGACTAAATGTTCTATATAAATAAGAGGTGTGAAGGATCAGTTTGGGTTTCAGGATAGAGTGGGAGAAGAGATGGATTTCAAATATGTTGTTCAGGGAAAGCATCATTAAAGGTAAAAAGATGTAAAAGAGATTATGTGGGATCTTGGATTAGAGGTATTGAGCACTTCCCAACATCTCTACAAATTAGAATCAAGTAGAACTAAAGCTACCTACTGAGGTGGGTGACTGTTGGAAAATGCTGGAAGGAAACAGTAGAGAAACAAACCTTTGCAGATACCCAGAGATGTTGAATAGTGAAAAAATGTGAGAGAGAGTGAGCACTCAGAATCGATCACCTGGCAGTAGGTGGGGATATAGGTGAGGAAGGGAGAGTCCCAGTGAATTTTAGTAGTTCAGGATTTGGCACCCAATAGTCATACAGTCTAAAGAGATAAAAGACCTGTGATTTGTATAGCTAGCTGGCTCTGGCTAAGTTCTACATACTTCCTGGCATATTCTCACAGTGCTGTAACAAGGAACCATTGAGAAGGCTCCTTTCATTGTTGTTCTAATGAGTTGTACATGTTGGTAGAATGCACTTTAGCACATCATACATGAATGGACTATAATTTCTCATTTGCCTGACTGTACATAATTCAAAGTTGCACAGGTCATGTAATCATATTTGCACATAGGGTAGTAATGTTTAATCCATAAGAAGGCTCTTATGACTGCACTGGTTCAATAGGCAGCCACCTTGAAAGATGGAGGACACACTGGCACAGATCCACTGAGAACTGTATGTGATAGGCAAACAGACTGCAAAAACAGGAACAGAATACACATCCCTGTTTTGATTGACACACATTTGTCCATATTTATGAGATACAATGTGATGCTTTGATTCATCCATACAAAGAGGTGTACTGAGGGCAATTAGGATATACATGATCTTAAACTTGTAAAATTTCCTTATTGTGATTAATTTCAAATTTTTCTTCTATTTTGATAAAATAGTTTTATTGTTAATTATATTCATATTGCTTTGCCACTGAACACCAGAACTTACTTTTTTATTGAACAATAACACTGTACTCACTGACCAGCATCACCCTTGCTCATCACCTTTACTTTTTTTTTCAGAAACTAGTGAGCAATGCTCAACTTTTATGAGATCTACTTTTTTAGATTCCACTTATTAGTGAGATTGTACAGAATTTGTATTCCTGTGCCTAACTTAATTTACTTAATATAATGTCTGCCAGGTTTATCCATGTTGTCACAAATGATAGGATTTCATGTTTTTTATGAGTGAATGATATTCTTTCCTGTTTATATACCATCCTTTTAAAAGAATCCTTTCATCCATTGATGGATGTTTATGGAATACACTGCTATTGTGAATAGTGCTGTAGTAAATAAACAATGGAGTGCAAATGTCTTCTTGACATGTTGATTCCAATTCCTTTGGGTATGTACCCAATAATGGGGAAAGCTTCAGTATGACAAAAGAAAAAATCAATGGAACAAAGAGATGACCTACAAAATAGAAGAAAATATTCACAAACTATGCATTTGACAAGGTGCTAAAATAACACGTGCAAATGTTCCACAGATAAATGAAAACGAATGGTCAATATCATTACTCACTAGTGAAATGCAAATCAAAATCACAATGAAATACCACATCACATATGCTACTACTGAAAGACAACAAATCTATGCTGGAAAGTATGTGGTTTTGAGGAACTCATGCATTTTTGGTTGGAACGTAAACCAGTGCAACCATTATGGAAGAAAAGTATGCAGACCCAAGAAAACAAAAAAATGATATTTAAAGAGAACTAGCTGAACATCTCTGCCTTCCATCAGCTGAACTAAATATATTAACACATAAATGTGTAAGATTATCTTCCCTACACACAAATGTGTTTTTATATTATTAAAAAGGAAATGTTGGTATATCTCAGTAGTAGAGTACTTGTCTAGCATGTGTGAGGCCCTAGGTTTGATTTTCAGCACCAAAAACAGTACAAAACAAACAAAATATATATGTGTGTGTGTGTGTGTATACATACACAAACAGATATAAGATATAGATAGAAAGAAAGAAAGAAAGATAGATAAATAGATGCCTATGTTTATTTTATTTATGGAAAAATCTCACGAAAATGTAGGACCTGAGAAATAGAATATTCGTATGCACTCAGTGGTCCTAATGTATGACTTTGATCATGACTCTGATAATGCATATTTAACTGCTTATCTTGCACTTATGAAATAAAATAGGCAGTCTTTTGTTTTTTCTTTTTTTGGGGGGTGCTGGGGATTGAACCTAGGGCCTGTGCATGCTAGGCAAGCACCCTACCAACTGAGCTATATCTCCAGCCCCAAACATTTTTATTTCTTTTATTGCAGTCATATTTAATTTTCCTGTCTAGAATGTAGAAATACCTGTATTTTATGAAATTTCATCTCAGTATAGTCAAAGTAATTATAATTTTATTTTTTCTTCTTTCTTTCATCACATAATATCTACCAACACACAATATATTCTTAAATAATAGCACCATGGAAAACTGTTTATATGTAATTTTGCTTTATATATTTTAATTATGTATTTTCTATTCTTTGATATGTGAATATAAATCACAATTTTTAGCCAGGTCAACAATGACTATTATTGAATAATTATCTTTTAGTTTGCTTTTCTAAATGTTGATGAAACAACCACTTTTTATTATCAATGAACTATTTAAACTGAAATCTTATGAATGGTATAAACTATGAAATATACCTGTCAAATTTTAAATCTTTGATTTTCATTATCAAAGAATAATTTTAACTTCTTACTATGTGATGTTTCTACATCTTTCTATCTGTTAAATAGAAATAAAACTGTAACTACACATATAGTATTTTACAAACATAATGTGAGGAAACATGAAAAGGAATTTAAAATCACTGCAAGTGCTTAACAATTAGATTGCAAAAGACATAAAACCCTAAGGTCCCAAACAGATTTAGATTGTATAAATAATTACATGGTCGTAAGTATGCAATTTCAATATTATGATTCTATTTAGGTTAAATTTGCATTTCTGTATTATATCAACAATTGGATGTCATACAAAATATTTTTAAATAATTTTCATCATTCAACATTCAAGAAGATCAAGAGATGTAACTCCCTATTTTTTCTATATGATCTACTGGATTGAATTAAATAAACCCTAAACAAATTTTTAAAGTAAATACATATCTGTTGACAGAATATTGGACAGAATATTGTATGTTACATATTCAAGAAATCATGGCATCTGTTCTTTCTAAAATATGCCAAAACAGTCATTCATAGGAATCCTGACTCCAAGAAATTGATGCTAAATGTAATCAATTCATGTACATCTTCCATATTCTGGTAGTAAATATCTAAAATATTTACATGCAGATCTTGGTTTGGAGAGAAAACGGATCTTGTTATTATGTGCTAGGATCTTCTTTTTCAATCCTCAGAAGGCTACTAAAATATGGTCGACAGGAAGTTAACAGAGATTTTTCTCTAAAGAGAAACCTGTCATGCAGTGTAACAGTACGATGACAAATTGAATAATCATTAGATTTTTGTCTTTGTTCTTTTTAATATAAATATTGGAAATTTAATTTATTTAATGCTAAAGATATTAGATTACTAAGGAAACTGATTCAAGCTATAGTCCTCATATAATCTCCTGCAACACCCCCTGTATGATGCTCTGGTCTCTGTGAATGATGGATACATAGGTTGCTATCTCAGATGAGTTCTCATGCAATCTACCCTAAATCATAATGGATTTTGTTGCCTGAATGAACATTTTTGCTCATCTTTATATATTGTTTTTGTGTGCTTTACTAATTCAGCCTCCTGTGGACCAATGCACAATTTCATTAAGCACAGAGCATGAAAAAGAAGTATTTACTTTTAAGTTATCTACATAATATCCAAAGTAAAAAAATGGCTCCCTTTTAAAAAAAATAAATTAGAGTCGAATGATAGGAAAGAATCAAAGCTATGAACTTTTTAAAAGTTAGTGGTAATTTGCTACGACCACTCCCTTTTTTATGTGTCTGCCAGCTTAGAGCCAGGTGCTCTGTGTGGCCAAGAGAAAATGCCATTTCCATCAAATGAAGCTTTTAGTTCCACCCTCAAATTAATCAATTACAAAAATATTTTTCTGTTTTCTGCCACCAACAAGCTATTTATGTTTAATGAGCAACAAATATATTTTATAGCCTGTGCTAAATAAAGGGAGCAAGATAAATTATCCCAGATCTCTAAAGCTGAGAAAGATCATAAGCCAGTGGGAAAAACTGAGGGAACATACAGTGATGTTTGGTGAGCAAAATGTGAGGTAAAAAGTATGAAGGAATTACTTTATACTATGAAATGATCCAGAGCAGATGGAAATCATCTTGCCATTTGAGAGGAGGAAAATATATTTCTCATTCCTCATCAAAACTACTATACTCTGTCACTAAGAAACATGTTGGAGCTTCGCTTCTATTATACTTTCTTCCCCACAAGTCTTCAATTCCATCAAAAATCTCAATAGGGAGAACTGCACCTTTGGAATAATTGCAGCCAACTGTAGAAAGGGATTGAGTCTTATCTCCATGAGGAGATATTAGATAATCTCATGCCTCTTATGGTTAAGAGGAACCAGAGAAACTCTTGCCTCCCTTGACAACTGTTCTGCCTGTCCCCAACAATCACATCACTATCACTCTCTACCTTTCTCTAGGACCAATCTCATGTTTCAACATGTCAGTCATCACGAGAAGATGGAGAATACCATACTCTCAAGTCTGTACTCTAACAGCAGTATCTTCAGCACATTCTCTATTTGGGCTCCCTGTAATGTATAGTTCCTTGACAGAAAACTTTCCTGTTATTCACCCATGTTATGAGCATTTCTTCTACCTTCCCTCTCCCCCCAGCCATAAGGGAACACTAGGACTTTTCCCAGCAGTCTTCCCACAACTTTGGAAGTACTGAATTTGGAGGGTGAGGATTTCTGGTTCTAGCTCCTCAACAGACCCTTTTGCATCCCTGTCACCAATACAAACAAAAGAAAAAGAAAAGAAAATTCTGACAAATCCCGTTTTAACACTTGTCAGTACACTTGCTCCCACTGTGTTGCTATCTACAAGAACTCAACCAGTCCCCTCATTTCTCAGTAAACCAGGTAGTTCATAGCCCTTCCTTTAAGAATTTCTGCCTTGCTTCTTAGTGCTTTAAAAATATAAATTTATGTTCTTTCCAAGTTTTTTGATGATTTCTCCTTTTCCCCTCTGTGCCAGTCTCTGGGCCTTCTTCTCTATTCATTTCATATAGTCTAATTCCCTGTAATCTCCTATATTTTTATGGTTTTAAATATCATTCATATGCCAATGATGTCAAAGCTTATTTTTATAGCTGACTTTATACTATCCATCTCCATATTTACACTGAAAAGTAAGCCCAGGGAAGGTCAAAATCTCTGCTAATTTTTTTTTCCTTCTGCAATATGGTAAACTCTGAGTATTCATTTGTTAAACATATTAAATGAACAAAATTACACCAGAAGATAGCCATGAGAGATAATAAGAAAGTGCACTGCTTATCAAAGTGATTTCATGTGACAGCATATTATCAGTATAATTTGTATGTGAAAGCTTAGTATCCTTTATTCAACAATCATGGTATACAACTTTTTGGCAATGTAGGATTATCAGATTTTTATAAGTAGGTGGCTAATAGCTTGAGTCTGTAGTTTGAGCAAATAGATAACCAAATTTTAATAAGAAATAGAGTAGGTGAATAAGATTGTTAAGAGAAAGACCCACAACATTTCAACAAACTTCATTGGAGATGAAGATATTAAAAAGAAAAGCCTTTTCTTTTTGGGCTGGGAGTACCAGTGACTCAACTCAGGGACACTCGAGCACTGAACTACATCTCCAGCCCTATTTTGTATTTTATTTAGAGACAAGGTCTCACTGAGTTGCTTAGGGCCTCACTAAGATACTGAACTGGCTTTGAACTTGCTAGTTATACATGACATCAGAATGCTTTTTGATTCATTGTACAAATGGGGCACAACTTCTCATTTCTCTGGTTGTACATGGTAAGTCATACCATTCGTGTTATCATACAAGTACCTAGGGTAATGACGTCAATCACATTCCACCATCTTTCCCACTCCCCTGCCCCTTCACCTCCACTCACTTCCATTTGCCCAAACCAAAGTCATCCTTTCTTCCCTTGCTCTCCCCACTCCCATTATGGATCAACATCCACATATCAGAGAAAACATTTGGCTTTTAGATTTTTTGAATTGGGGTTATTTCTCTGAGCATGCTATTCTCCAACTCCATCCATTTACCTGTAAATACCATAATTTTATTCTCCTTCAAAGCTGAGTAACATTCTATTGTGTATATATACCATAGTTTCTTTATCCATTCATCTATTGAAGGGCATCTAGGTTGGTTCCATAGCTTAACTATTGTGAATTGAGCTGCTATAAACATTGATGTGCTGCATCACTATAGTATGCTGCTTTTAATTCTTTTCGGTACAGGCCAAGGAGTGGGATAGCTGGGTCAAATGGTGGTTCCATTCCAAGTTTTCTAAAGAATATCCATAGTGCTTTCCAAAGTGGTTACACTAATTTGCAACTCCACCAGCAATGTATGAGTGTACTTTTTCCCCCACATCCTCATCAACACTTGTTGCTTGTATTCTTGACAATTGCCATTCTGACTGGAGTGAGATGCTCCCTTAGAGTAGTTTTGATTTGCATTTTTCTCATTACTAGAGATGTTGAACATTTGTTGATCGATTGTATATCTTCTGGTCAGCTCCTTAGTCCATCTATTTATTGGGGTTTTTTTGTGTTAATTTTTTTGAGTTCTTTATTTATCTTGGAGATTAGTGGTCTATCTGAAATGCATGTGGTAAAGGTTTTCTACCATTCTGTAGGCTTTCTCTTCATGTTATTGATTCTTTCCTTTTCTGAGAAGAAGCTTTTTAGTTTAAATCCATTCCATTTACAGATTCTTTTTTAAAAAATTTATTTATTTTGATTCATTGGACACCAATGGGGTATAGCTGTTGTTTCTCTGATTGTACATGAAGTAGAGTCACATCATCCATGCAATCATACATGTACACAGGGCAATGATGTCTGTCTCATTCTGTTATTATTCTTATCCCCCCAACCTGACTCCACCTCTCCCTTTCCTCTATGCAATCTATCCATCCTCCATTCTTGCCTCTCTTCCACCCCGCATTATGCATCATTATCCACTTATCAGAGAGATCATTTGGCCTTTGGTTTTTTGGGATTAGCTAATCTCACTTAGCATGACAGTCTCCAACATCATCCATTTACCTGCAAATGCCATAATTTTATTCTTCTTTATGGTTGAGTAATATTTCACTGTGTATATGTACCACAGTTTCTTTATCCATTCATCTGTTGAAGGGCATCTAAGTTGGTTCCACAATCTAGATATTGTGAATTGGGCAGCTATGAACATTGATGTGGCTGCATCACTGTAGTAATCTGATTTTAAGTCCTTTGGGTATAGGCCAA
>JAJEJO010002566.1:0-14035 GCA_020662805.1 Glaucomys volans
ATGAATTTACAGAAAGAGAAAGTGATGACTATACCAGGACGGAAGACTAATCTGAAATGGCTTGAAAAAATAAAAGTACGAAAAATTACTGCACTGTTTTCTACTCATGATACCAATTATTTAATATAGATATAAACCCAAGACTCCAAAATTCTCCTCCTATATAATCCCTACCATTAAATACATGCTATTATAGACATGGAGGGCTAATGTGATCATCATTTTTCTTCCTCTCTAAGGATTAAGATATTGGATCATTAATAATCTAAATTTGTAACAGTTATTAATAGCAGAAACATTTCAACTAACCATTTCTAAGGATTTGTTCCATACCAAATTCAATTATGTCAAACTTCTATGAATAGAATATTACATTTCATAGCCTTTTAAAAGGTCACCTTTGACCACCATATTAAATATAATGCATAGAAATGCTGATACTTTTGAATCAACTTATGTATTTAAAATGTTTAAATATTTAAGTACAGACATATTTTAGTTAAAATTAAGTCTTTATTATTTAAAAACTGTGACACATCCATGGATTTTTTCCCAGGATTTATGCTTGTATCTTTTATCATATAAAATTGAAAACATGCTATCTGATGTAGTTTGGTGAACAAATGATTAACAGAATGCCAAAATTAAAAACATATATATTGAATTCTATACTTGTCTGTCCCTTACCAGTAAAGAATTCCATTTATGAGTGAAGAAATTTATCATATGACATGCTGAAATAGCTAGCATAAATATAGATCCTATTGTATTCAGATGTCATATGTTCCAGAATTTCCAATTTATCTTGACAGTTACTGTAGATGGTGTCAATAAACAGTCTTGAGGGGAAAATAGGTACAAGAGTCTATCTATGTAAAAAGTAATAGAAGCTATACTTTGGGGATAGTGGTTCCAAACTATAGAATCTCTCACTTTTAGTTCAAGGACAGAGTTGCTTTTTCTTTCTTATTTTTCCCTCCCTTGGCCAATGTAGATATTTGACTCATGTTCATGATCTATCCAAAAGAATTGATTTGGGTTCCTACTGATAATAGATGTTCATACCAGAATAGATATTCCTCTGATAGGAAGGAATTACATTATTGTACAGCATTTTGGTGAAGACAATAGACTCTCTGTATGCATAGAGTAGAATTTGACTTTTATTCTTAATCTTTTTCTATAGATAGGAAAATTCTGAGTATCAATCTATGTTAATAAATTTTCCTTAATCATAGTGCCTATGTTCTCAATTTATCATCATGCTCTATACAGAAAAGTTCACTTAAAATTGTTTTTTCTAAGCTATGTTAGTTTTACACTTTAAATTCATAATTTTACAGACATGAAAAATGTATATTCTCTCATCAGCATATTTTTATTTTATGAATTCAATATAATTTATTCCTACTGTATCAGTGTAAAGGTCATATGATACTTGGGGATCAAGGACTTCAACTTTAATTTTTGCATCAGTAAGAACATTCTAATAACAGGAAAGTAAATGAATCTTTTTGAGTCTACAGAAATACAGTTTTGATCAAATTTAATTACAAAATCCATTGTCTGAAAATCAATATAAAGTGATTTTATTTTACAATCATATAATAAAAATTTCTGAAAAACAAGCAACTTATAATAATAATCTATGATGATATCTGTAGAGGTAATGTATGGTTTTGTAGTATATATGTATATATGTATATAAATAATATTTTTAACAAAAAGTATGTATTAATGCATAAATCATTTAAAACTCCTTTCCTTTGCAGTCTTTATTCATTCTTAAAATGACAGCAGATAATGAAGTGGTCAATTTAGATAATTTTTAATTATTTAGATGTGATGAAGTTTCGAATTTCTGTTATCTTGGGGAGTAGTCAAGAATTTTAGTACTTTGCTATCACAACAATAAGGGTGCCTCTATGTATAATGCCAGCTATTTGAAATAAATTATTTTGGAGAGATTACTATTTTACATGGTGGTTTATTTCTTAGATCAGAGAATTTCGTTTATATTAATTATTCAGAATAACATTTTAAAACAAATACATAGCAATATTTGAGCAGTGATTAGATCAAATAGACAAAAATAAAATAATGGGGCAAATACATCATTCCCTTGTGATGAATAATAAAAGAGAATTGTTTCTAACATACTCTGTACAAAAATATTCTAATTTTATTGAAAATAACATCTTTTTGCTATTGTTGTTTATAAGTTAATATAAAAATTAAGAAAGATCTGTTGGTCAAAAAGAGGCTAAACATTTTCCCAAGATAGGAAATTATGGTAATATATAAAAGAAATAAATAGAAACTTATGATTATTATAAATTCAAATTTTGAATGAATGAAAATTGTCAATGCAAAGTAAATGTAATTAAAGAAATTACATTTCATTAAATAGTTGCATATCTTTAAATGCATATCTTAAAGGATCATTTTTGAAATAATGTTAATGCTATATTACAAGAAAGATAGCAATGTATTTGTCTAACACTCAAATTCATTTTCTATTACATTTTAGCTTTATAAACCCTTCTTTAAAAGGAAAATAAATTGCATTATCTTTTTTTTCTTGAACAGAGTCCTCTGAGATAATCAGTTTCATTATCCCCATCTTCCGAAAACATGGCTGAGTTGTGCAGAGCCTCGGTGACCTATGTAGCTTATGTGTCCTGCCAGCACCAACATAAAGTTAGGGCTCTAATTCCAAAGCTTATTCTCTCACAGTACTATGAGGGCTATTAGTGTTTAGATGAATCTTACTGTTTATCAAAGCAATTTATGTAAATGACAGTTTATTACACTCATTTCAAATAACAGGAATTCATTTCTCACCACCAGTTTCTCCTTACCAGACGTCATCAATTTCAGTTATCTTTACTGGATTGTTGCTGTTGCTATCATAATTTTTAATGTGTCAATTCTGAAAAGTAGCAATTAATTGCTTGCTACTACAGAGGTGGATTTAATTTCAATTTCACACTTCCAAACCCCTCTCCTACTCATATTTTCATTAGGTTTATAGTACTACTAACTTTCCTTAAATTATCATAGAATGTTTATAGTATTATGATTATTTATGCAGTTCTCTGCCTAAACAATAGTACTACAATTAGAGTATCTCCCAACATGTCTGTTTCTTATTTTCTTCTTGCTTTATCATTTTAAATCCTTCTTTGTCAAAGATTAAATCATGCCAGGTGACACAGTAAATACACATTATTTTTTTTTTTGTTGAAGACCTACATTCTGGACATTTTCATGTTCATTCTGTGATGAGTTCCTTCTTCTTTGGTCTGAAACTCATTTCTCTTTCTGAAGAGAGAAATGCTTAGCTGTCATTCTAGATCAGAGTCATGATTGTATAAATCACAATTCTTTATCTTTTCTATTTATTTAGTGGTGTTGCTGAAAAACCTTTTCAAATTACTTTTTTTGGAATATATGAGAGAGATAAATGATTAGAATCAGAGCATGTTTGAAAGTATATTTGTTGTTTGATTATTTAGCTTGATATTTAATATTACATTAATATATTTTTCTTAAAATACGAACAATAATTGTCAACCAGTATCAAGCACTGTTGTTGAAAACTCAGGGACATTTTAAATTATTGTTTGCTTGTAGAACTGCTTATTTTTCCTTCTTGATTTCATTCCCTACCTCTCTCCATTTATCCTTCCTTCATTTCTTCTTTTCATTCTTTGATTTTTGCCTTCACACAATGCACAATGTTTTTAGGTTCTTATTTGTATTTCTGTTTTTTTAAGTTATTGGTTCTTTTTAGTTATATATTACAGCAGAATCTGTTTTGATATAATTTTACAATCATGAAATATATCTTATTCTAGTGAGAGTCCCATTCTTATGGATTCATTTCACTGTGGTTCTTTTCTTTATCCCTCTTCCTTACCCTCCATTCTCCATTGTCTAATCTACTGAACTTCTATTCTTCCCTTTACCTCCCCCGACTTATTGTGGGTTATCTTCCACATATCATAGAAAACATTTGACCTTTGGTTCTTTTGGGACTGGCTTACTTCACTTAGCATGCTAGACTCCAGATCCATGCATTTGCTGGCAAAGGTCATAAAGTCATTCTTCGTGGTAGAGTAATACTACATCGTATATATACATATACCATATTTTTTTTATCCACCTATCTGTTGAAGGGCACCTAGGTTGATTCCATTGTTTAGCTATTGTGACTTGAGCTGCTATAAACATTGATGTGGCTACATCACAATAGTATGCTGATTTTAAGTCCTTTTGATATATACCGAGGAGTAGGATAATTGGGTTAAATGGTGGTTCCATTCCAAGTTTTCTGAAGGATATTCATACTGCTTTCCAGAGTGGTTGCACCAATTTGTAGTCCCACAAATGTATGGGACAACGTGTAGCAATGTATGAGTGAACCTTTTTCCCCATATTCTCACCAACATTTGTTGTTACTTTTATCCTTGATAATTGTCATTTTGACTGGAGAGAGATGGAACCTAAATGTACTGTTATTTGCATTTCTCTAATTGTTAGAGACGTTGAACATTTGTTCATGTATTTGTTGACCATTTGTATTTCTTTTTCTGGGAAGTGTCTCTTCAGTTCCTTTGCCCTTTGCCATTTATTGATTTGTTTATTTTTCTTTTTTAGGTGTTAATGTTCTTATTTATATTTCTAATGCTGTAAAATTTCGTAATGATGTTTCTCTATGTAATTCTAAACTGGTGACTAAGAATCTTTATTCATATGATGACATTAAATGATTCAGATTTCCAGTTTAAGGGGATATATGACAAATTGTCTCCCATGTTTTCCAACTGTCTTCCTAAATACCAACCAAGACAGAAAAAGATGAAACCATCATCAATCAATACAACTAAAGCTGACAGAGAACTTAATGCCAGGGTAGATGATTGAACAATATGCCCTTGATCGTGTTACTTTATATGGCATTATTACCCTTAAGATAGCAAAGTTTTCCAACTGTTCCTAATGCAATAGCATGATATCTTAAAAGTAGAGAGATTTATTTGACTATTTACATATATATGTATGTTTACATATATGTGTGTGTGTGTGTGTGTGTGTGTATTTTGGCATGTGTATCTTGGGGATAAACATTTAGGATTCAAATGAAACATTTGTCTTGGGGGTGGCAGTAGTGCTACTAGGTGAGGATAGATAGGAAATTAAGGAATTTTTCAGGCCTGAGACCTTATTTTTCTCTGGAAAGGTCAACCTGATAATGCCAACGCTTTGGCCTGAACCATAGATCACTTGCTTTGTGACTCCTTTTCACACTTAGCAAACTGTTATGCACATAAAATGCCAGGATTTAATTCTCCCAAACTATATAGTCTCCAAAATACCACAAAGAAATAAATCATGCCTATTTTCTTAATTCTACCTTAGGATAATGACTTTATTTTATAAACAACACCTAGCAGTGAATTACCCTAGGCTGACATCAGGAATTCCATTTTAAAGGAAGGTTCTCATTGATTTCATCTATACTCATTTCTTTCTGTCACACAAAGAATTAAAGGAGTGTGTTCTAGAAATAAAATACTTTCAAAGTTTCTTCATTCCAACTTTTTTGTTTGTATCTCAAATGAGAACACATGAGCTAAGAGTGAAATAGGTGACTTGTTGGAGAATTATCAAATATGTGCTTCAGACTAACTGTATTCAGAGTATCATAAATTTGGTTACAAATTTTACCTTCTGCTTCCAACTTAAAAACTTCTTTCTTTGGCAAAATGATTTCTTAACTAATTGTTTCCACAAATAAAATTACATTGATCTGCCTCCCTATTGACTAGATTACCTGATATGTCTTGTTAGTCAAATATTAAAAACAAAGCAATGTGGAAGCTTCTGGAAAATTTTCTTATACTTGTAGGAACCCTTTGATTTATCTTGTCCAGCCATCATTGTCCTAGGAATTTATAGCTATAGAAGATTGCATATATTAGGTGTCATCTGAGCATGAGAACATACACTGGACATTTAAGAAAAGAATCCTGGGACAAGGAATCCTAAGGAGTTTTTGTATCCGATGGGTCATGCAGCCAGGAGAATATAACATCCAGGTTTGTCAAGAAAGAGAAGCAATCTTTTCATCTTTTTTAAGTTACTGATATTTGGAGTCTCTATTGCTTACTTCTAAACAAAAAACTCAATTTTGGGTCTCTTCTGATTATATCATTTGCCCCTTTTTATTATTATATTCCCTGTTATTTTAACTCTAACTGCATAGCACCACTTATGCAAAGATTTAGTTTCCATTTAATTATCAAAGCAGTATGTGCCTATAGTCAGAAAGACATAGATATAACAAATATATAATCAGGGGAGAAGTTATTCATCATAGGTAAAGTGAGTATATTTCACCATCATCAATAAAAACAGTCAATATCCTATGCTCACTGCTTCAGTGAGTTGCATATATGAAGATGAATGAGAATAGTACCTCCAACCAAATACTGTATGTCAAAAAATCCACAGGGCAAAGAAACTGTGCTTTAAATAATGAGAAGCTTGTGCACATAATGGCCTCAGCTGCCATTTGTACTGAGATTAAATTCATATTTGGTGTGGGCAAGAATTTCTGGTCATGCATCTGCAAACTCATTTGCACAGCAAAATATCTATAGGTACAAAGGTTATATTGAAGTGATATCCATGAACTTACTTCCTGCAAGGCATTTCAAGAGGTAAAAGGAAATATAACCTACAAGCTGATTCAAAATCATTTCTTCAAGAGCTTGAGAAAGTTTCTATTAAAGAAAGCAAATTCTAAAATAAACTGGAAAACTCTCACTTATAAAAACTCCTTTTTTTTTGTAGGGATATCTGTAAGTTTGACATTTATCTTTTATTGGTATGCAACAATTACACAGAGTAGTAGGTTTCATTGTGGCATATATGTACAAACACATAATATAATTTGATCATAATAATCACCAGTATCACCCCCATCCCTCCTTTCTTCTGTTCTGCTATCTCCTTCCTCTAGCATATTATTCTGTCTTATATTTCAAGAGATTCCTTTTTTTCGTTTTATCATTCTAGTTTCCATATGTGACAGAAAATATATGACCCTTGATTTCTATGTCTGGTTTATTTTACTTAACATGATGCTTTCCAATTCCATACATTTTCATGAAAATGACATAATTTCATCCTTTATGACTGAATAAAACTCCATTACTCCATTATGTACATGTACTGCATTTTCTGTATCTATCCATCTTTTGATGGACACCTAGTCTGGTTCCATGATGTGGCTATTGTGAGTTGTGCTGCTGTAAATATGGAAACCCCCCTTATTCTTCCACAAAATAGAATGTTAAGAGCAGAGCTAGTGTTTTCCCACTCAAAGCCTTGAAGACCATTCAGTTACTTGGATATGGTTTTAGTAGTATTTAATAAAATATAATATCCTTAAAAAATTATTCCTCTCCTGAAAGTGAGCTTTGTCACATTTATAATACTTAATATTAAAGAATTC
This sequence comes from Glaucomys volans, assembly GCA_020662805.1. Lineage (NCBI taxonomy): Eukaryota > Metazoa > Chordata > Mammalia > Rodentia > Sciuridae > Glaucomys > Glaucomys volans. Next base: position 7,526 of record JAJEJO010002566.1, read on the forward strand.
AGACATATTTCATATAATTCTCATTCATTTTATATTGTTGTTGATGTTTGAAATTTGTTTCATGCAAAAATCTTAATACACATTTCGCAAGAGGATTATTATTCCAAAATCAGTGAAGGAAATTTTACTATGAATTGTTTAAAAATGGAAATTCATTTGGTTCATTTTGTGTTTTCCACTAACTAATAATCTCTTTATTCATAAATTGTTCAGTGAAGAAACCCCTAATTAGCAGTGCTCTGAATGTAACCCAGATCCTCACATATGTTAGAGAAGTATTCCACCACTGAGTCACATCCCTAGCCCAGAAGCACTTAATTCTTGCTGCAACCATTACCTTAAGTCCCGTCAGTGATATTTAAATTTTAAATTCTAAACTATGTTTATCTTTCCATTTATATGGTTTATCAGTTTATCAATTTTTCAAAACAATAATACTTATCACTGTCTGTTTGTCCAGGAATTCATAACAGAGGTAGATGTTTTTAAAAAATTTAACAAGATGAAGAGGGAAAGAAAATTAGCTTAACCATGAAGTCTTAGTAAGTCATTATTTGTTTGTTTATTCATCAGGTATTATACGTCTTTGGTATACTTATAAAATAGTTATAGAAAATAAATAAGGTCATTAACATTACTTTTGGTAATGACTGTAAGGAAAACAGGAATGCTGATTAAGACTAAAAAGTACAAACTTTCTACTCAGAGAAATTGGAATGAAGCATTAATTTGAAGATTAATGCTGACAGTTACTATACTTTTTGGATAAATAAATGCCCCAGAAAAATTCGGGAGAGACACAAAAGAGTCAACTTTTGTGACTAACTCCCAACATCTGATAAGATGTGAGAGCTCTGGTGAGAACAAACCTAGCAAGCCTTTAAAAGAACTTCCTTCCAATGAATAGCAGAAAGCAGTCAGGGCTGTTGCCACAAAGATTTTATTTCAGTCATTGAGGAGAATACTTGCACTGATCTCCTTCTACAGTATAAGAAAGCCGACTAGATTAAAGCCAGTTTTTCCTTTCCATAAGTTTATGTCCATGCTTACAGTTTCTCCCCTTAGAATGCAGTCAACTCCTACATTTCTACTCTGTCCTTACCCCACACCTTAGCAGTATAATGACAAGGTAAACAGACAAAGGAGGACTTATATCCACCATAAACCTAAGCCTCACTCTTAGAGGGCACTTTGGATTAAATATTTTCCTATAACTATCTGATTCAGATAGCTAAATCAGTCCCTGGTATCTGGAAATATATAGAAGAGAAATTCTACTCATGCGTCCAAGACTACCATAAAAACATTGCTGCTGAAATATTGACAGGAACTTTAGGGCTCATCTCACTTTAAACCACAAGATGAGAAAACTAAAGACCAGAGAAACTGTGTGAATCACCTAACTCGAAAATAAATGACATAGTGAAGCACATAAAGAGAATCGATATGACCCTGCCCTGCATCAATTTCCTTATAAACAGCTTTTGTTTCTTTAATTGTTATCAACTTCTCTCAATAAAATTCTCATGTTTAGTTCTTGGTTAATACATTTTAAATCTTTTAATTTGATTGTGATCATACTAGATAAAGATTTCATTCATCTATACCATTTTTGAGCTATTCTGCCCCCACTCACAGGTTACTTTTGCAAATTCATGCGGTATAAATTTCTGTTAATTTTTTTCCATCACTTGAATCTACTTCATCCTGCTATCTAACTTTCAACTTCTGTCTAATTAATGTTTACATTTTATTGTCAAAGCTATTAACATCTTCATTCTGTGTTAAAATCTTCATAGAATACTCAGCAAATTGACTAGCATATTCTACAGATTGCTCTCTAAATTTAAGTGTCACATTACTTTGTTTCATTCTATACATAATATGGTAAGTCCAAAGGTGGCATGTACTTTTTGTTTACCATTTCTTGGATTTTATTATTGTATCTGTCACCATAGAGCTGGGTAGAGATAATATTTACAATTTGGGGAGGGGGAAACAGAATTGTTACTCTGCAAATGAGTTATTTTGCATAAATTATAATATTTCTGTTACTCAGCTTTTAAAGTTCTAAAATGAGAGGTTCAGTTAAGATAATCTTTCATTGTTTCCAATTCTAAAATTATGACTTAGAATCAAATTGTATTAAGTATAATTTTATGGTATTCTAATTTGCTTCTAGCTAATTTACCTCATTAAGTACTCAATCATCCAGAATTCCAAATATATCTAGAAAATAAAGAGCATGTTGAATTTTTTTTTAATTTTCTTAAACCTTTTCTACGAAGCTATAAATCACCTATAGTAAAATGCCTGGACAGTTGGAGAATGGATAACTATATTAATTCCTCAACTGTTTCTCAGCACTCATCACTGCCATCTACTTTGCAAGTCATCTAAAAATTAACATTTCTACTATTAGTTTTGTTGTAGATACCCTCTCACTACCATAAAAGTGTATATCCTAAAACTATACGATTTAACATCACCCTGTTATCAGATCAAACATTTTAATGTTTACAAAGAGAAACCCTTAATTATATGCAATAAATAATGACCATTTATTTCTTTGACCTAAACTATACTATTGAGGACTTGTCTGTATACTGTTATGGCAATGGCTTCTTATAGAAAATGTTCGTAAGTACTGACTATGAACTTTCTTTTTTTGGCAAGGGTACATGCTAAGTTTATTCCAATAGAGAAAATCTGGGATGTGAGCATGCTCAAAAACAACTTTCAACTAATGATGAATGGTGCAAATATCTAGTTTCCTGGCTCTTAGTTGCAACATTTCTGTAATATGTTCTTCAGCATCTTCCACTGCTTAGCAGCAAGATGGAGATGCAGTTGTTCACAGTTGTGTTCTGCTCAATATTACACATTTTATTGGATCAGTTCACTTACCAAAGAAACTACCTATACTTGCACCTGTTTTCTCAGCACTTTGCAGTAAGACATTTGCTACTTAGAAATTGTTCATGGAGTCAAGCATTCATTATGAGAGTCTACACTTGTTCATTCACTGGACAGAAGGCTATCCTCTGAATGCTTATATAAGCCTCAAAGTACTTACTAAAATCCTCATCAAGGTGATTGCATTAAGATCTGGAACCTTTGAGAGGTGATTAGGTCGTGTCGGCAAAGCCCTCATGAATGAAATTATGCCTGCTGTGGGTTGAATATGCTCTCCTGAAATTTCAAGTTAAAACTTAATCACCAATGTGATAGCATTAAGAGGTAGGAATTAAGAGAGCGTAATAAGAGCAACTAAATTATGAAGGCAGATCTCTCCCTTGTACAAAAGGCAAGAGATAACTCTTTGTTTCTTCTACCAGATGAAGACACAATAAGTATGCTACAATAGGAGAAGAAACAGCCCTCACCAGACACCAAATCTGCTGTCATCTTCTTCCAGTTTCTGAAACAGTGAGGAAATTAGCTTATGATCTCTTTAAATAAATTATCCAGTCTCTGCTGTTTTTTAAAACCAAAATGGACTAGTAGAGCTTGTCCTTATAAAAGAGGAATAAGAATCACTCATCTCTTCCATCCACCATCTAAGGTTAGAGTAAGAAGGCTACCTTTAAGGAAATGGGCTTCACCAGACACCAAATCTGATGGTATCTTTATCTTGGGCTTCTCATCCTTTATTTATAAGATACCAAGTCTATAGTATTTTGATATAGCATTCCAAATATACCATAGTTATCATCTACTGCTCTTGGCAAGTAATGTTAATCCCTTTCATATTGCAATGTTACAGCTACTAAAATTCTCATTTGTAGTAAATAAGGATGATGCCTAGAAAGAAGAGAATTCTTTACACTATAGTTTTAGCAATTGATAAATATTAGGTATCGATTAGCATGAAAATCATGGAATGACTTGGCTTCATGTCTCTGATATGGAGACCTAATGGAAGAAAACAAGCGTAGCAGGTCCACATGACTTCAACTCAGGGAATGGTGTAAAAGTCAGAATGGCACCTTGTCAGCATTTTAAGAAAGCCCTGTTTTTTACCAAAGGAAGGTGAGTTGAACTAAGATAATGGGTCCAGGATCTCATTGCAAGATGGAAAGTTATGAAGGTATCTGGTTTGTAGCCCAGGCAAGTATCTTATAAAGCCAAGGTCCTGGCAAGAAAGGAGTAAATTTTGAGATATAGAAAGAAGACATTCTAGGAAATAAGTTTGAGAAATTTGAACCTCCAGGGTCTATTCTAGAGAAATACTCCCCTATTTTTCCTTTGCTAAAGAATCACCTCCCCATGCCTCAAAACTATGGAGACACTGAGGCATACACCTCCTAGTTGATACTTAATGTTCTTGGCATCTACCACGAATTTCACTCATTATTTCTAGACCAATAAGTAGCTTTAAGTCTCTGCAAGGTCAGAAAACCTCTGCTTGGGTGGGTAAAGATTATTCAACAAAAACTTCAGAACATGGCTACTAATACAGTTGGATATTGTATGTATCCAAAAAAAAAAAAAAAACCCCTGGGTGATGCTGTTAGGACCTGGTGAAAACTTTAAGAAGCAGAGCCAGTGGAAGATCTTTCAGTCATTGGGGGCATGACCCTAAAGGGAACTGTGGAACACTATTCCATGACTCTCCATCTCTTTTTCTTCCTGGGAAGGATATGAGTTTTGTTCCACCATATGTTTTCACTGTGATGTAGTACCTGATTACAGGCCCAAAGACATGGGGTTTCCCAGTCATGAATTGGAACCTCCAAAACTATGAGCCAAAGTGAGTGCTTTTTTCTTTAAATTTGATCATCTCTGATAATTTGTATGATAATTTGTTATAGTAACCAAAAATGGACTAACACATCTGCTACATACTGAAGCATTCCTAAAGGAAATGGGAGAATGAATATGCTTGAGAATGAATACTCAGAACGCTAAATTGGGGGAAGGGAGCAGACTTAGGCTATAAATATGATAATGAGTTCATTCAGAGAAGTGTTGTAGGATCTTGAATTGAATATCTTAATAAGAATACCTGGAATTATTTTGAATATTCTATTGTGACAACTCCTTAGAGCTTAAAACCAACAACTGCCTTTTGCAAATTAAGTGGAAGTGCTAGAAGTGGTCACATAATATTGGATATACTCTTGTCATTTGATATTGGAATTTATAGTGCAAGATCATAAGACTTGCCAGATAACTGTTCCCAGGAAGGATGTTATGATTTGGATCTGAAATGTTCCCTTAAAAGTTTATGTGTTGAAATTGTGGTCCTGAATGCAGCAAGGTTTAGAGGTTCAGCTTTTAGGAAATGATTGGATCTTGAGGTCTGTAACCTCATCAGTGGATCACTTGATATGTTAATAATTTGAAAGAATCACTGAATGGTATATGCAGATGGGTTATGGATAAGGGAAGTAGATCCTAAAGGCAGGGTGGACACTACCTCATTCCTCTCTTCTCTTCTCTCTCTCTCTCTCTCTCTCTCTCTCCTTCCCAGTTGCCATCAGCTGAGCAGCTCTCTTTCACCCTGCTCTTCCATTATAATTCCCTTATGATATTTCTACAACGGAGTCAACCAACCATGGACTGAAACCCCTGAAACTGTGAGGCAAAAAATAACTGTCTTCCTCTAAGTTTTTCTTATCAGATATTTTGTTCACAGCAATGAAAAGCTAACTAACACAAAAGGCCTAAAACAATCAGGGTATTATCAACATTAAGGAGGCCTTTTTCAGATATAGGATTGCTAGTACCATATGTACAATGAAACTTTAATCCAAGTGGTAAGGGGACATAGAATTCCAGAAGCTTATGGTTCCACCATTAAGGCTAATGGTGGAACTTAATTGCCAGAGACAAAGTGGATATAATTACCATAAGATGAAGAAAGGTTAGACTGCCAAAAACAGGCCCTGAAATGGACAACCAATGAAGTTATACTTGCCCTATATAAATGAAAAATATCAAGAGCAAATATCCAAGATTTCAACCACCATAACAGAAAAATGCCACAATCCAGAACTGAGTTTTTAAGCCTGAGCTCTCAGACATCTCAGACAAAAATTAGAAAGGAAGAAGTTGAGATTAACCCCTTCCAAATTTTTTGTGATATATCAGGGAAAATATATCATAGCTATTCTTATAATTCTTTGTCACAAGGGTCTAGGATCATGTATCACAGTAACTATACAGTGAAGGAAGTAAGAAAACACAGATCTGTGTTAGGCTACGAATATAAAGTGAAAAGATAATAATACCCCAAACCTAAAATGTTACCATGGACCCTGCTATGGTTTGATACAGTCTGAGTGTCCTCCATGGCTTCATGTATTGAAATTTCATGATCATTTTGAGGAACTAAGAGAGTGAAACAGTATTACTATTGTATTTAGAGGAAGGATTTTTGGTGAGTGATTAGGATTAGATAAAGTGGCTGAATTCTGCTGAGGAGAAACCACACAGTCAGATACTGGATCTGCCAAATCTCTTGACTTAGATTTCCCAGCTACTATGAGAGATATGTTTCTGTTA
>JAJEJO010002566.1:21555-93765 GCA_020662805.1 Glaucomys volans
TGTACAACCAGTGAAACAATAGCTGTACTCCATTTGTGTTCAATGAATCAATAATAAAAGAAAAAAAAAAACTTTAAATATTAAAAAAAAAAAAAAAAAAAGAATTTGCTCAACCTGTAAGTAGTGCAAGCCTGATTGGCTGGGGGGAATTAATTCATTGAAAAATTGCTTTATAGAATTTATGGAATGAGAAGTTTGATAAATTACCTAGCATCCTTTATCCTAGAGTGAAGAGTCTCTTGAGGCATATTCAATATATTTTCCAGAATTCCCTAGCATTCCTGAAATCTAATCATTCATAGCAGTAATCTACTCAATAAAGCATCCTTCCTTGGAATTCTCCCCTCCTCTGTTTTATTTCTCTTTCTTCCCCTGTCACCTCCCAAATAAACCCTTTATATTTAAATCCCATCTCATTGTCTATTTGTGGGAAAATAAAATTTATGGCAGAGATTCTACCTTCCTTTGACTGACATCAAAATAAGTCCAATTATATTGCAATGTCCTCTCAAGACCAATTTCCTCTGGTGTCTTGCCTTAGTGTCTGGGCCTCCAGCAATATTTGTACCTTCTAATTTCTATGATATTAATTGAGGCACATATAGTCTCCTCTTACCAATAAATATCTTGAGTTATCCCTTTTTGAAAATGTGTTTAAAATATTCTCTTTTAGGATTTTTATCCTAATATAATTAATATAATATAAGCACACAGTCAATAAAGGAAAAAAAAAAAACTCTTCATGATTTTTATCAAATCCAGCAGCTATTCTTGGACCTACAGACAATGAGGATCTGTCTCTTGTGGGTGCATCAGTATCAGCTCATACTCTTAATGTGTTAAACTGAACTTCTAAATAGCTGATTAATTCTAAGGTTAATGAAGTCTGAAAGGGAACAGCCAGTACTGTATCTCAGCTTTCGCCCCCTTATTTAATTGGTTTGTGAGTAATGTTTCTTATGATGTTCTACTTAAGCAGCAGAGACAGAAATTCATAGGATATACATAATGTAGCTCTCTGACATAAATTACATGATAATGCTTAACATTGGACTTTAGTTTTTGAAACCAAAATATTAGCATGGTCATAATATATCCTCTTTCTTCTTATACTAGGAACAATTTACTAGTTCTGGTTTAACAACTTACTATAAACTTAAACCAACACAAACTTATTATTTCATACTTCTGAAGACCCAAATTCAAAATGTATCCCTCAGGGCTGTATTCCTTCTGGAGGCATTAAGAAAAGCTCCCCTTCTTTTTCCAGCATTCTCTTTCAGTTCCTAATGACCTCCTATCATGCTTGCTTACTGCTCCTCCCTTCAGATTCAAGCAGCTTTAAATCTCTGACTCCTACCTCCCACTTTCACTTTAAGGGCTTTTAAAATTAGGTTGGGCCTACCTGGGTAAACCAGGATAACCCTTTTTTAAGACAAGCTGATTAGCAGATTTAGTTTCACCAGCAATCTTAAATCATGCTTCTTATGTAACATAACACATTATGATCTAGGACATAATTGAAAATGGCTTTCTTTCTTCTTATTTACATTTTTACATATGTAAATATGTACAGTATACATATTTACAGTTTTAATTACATTTTAAGCATCCACATTTGTTTCCTTGTGAAATGGATCATCAGTATGTCCTCTGCTCTTTATGGACATGCAGATTCTGCAAGTATTTCCTGCATCTGTTCTGAACTTCCCCACCCCCATTGTATTGAATATCAATATTTACAGTCAACAGTAAATGACTAGAGTAGCCAGCCCTCCTCTAATTCCACAAATCAAACATGGGCACAGTGAACAGCACCATTACTTTTCACATTCAATGTTTTTAGTTGTTCTTTCAAATTTTGTGATTATTGTTTGAAGAAATTTTGGAAACAACTTCCTTAACCTAGATCTTCTAGAAAAGAGATGCTGAGAGAAAAATACAAAGAGGTACTTCATCAAAGGTCAGAATCAACACTGCTCAGACATACTAACTGCCAGAAGAAAGAATATAAAAGAAAGACGAGGAAATCTAAGAAATTTCACAGTTCTTGTGTGCAAATTATGGCCCACTGGGTTTCTGGTTTTCATTGTTTGACTAAACTCTAAGCTAATGCAAATATTTTGGGGTTTTCTCTAGACATTCTCTAACCTTAGGACTATAAGAAACTATTCGATTTAGTCTTTGGAAAATAATCTTGTCTGTGGATGAAATCATGCCCTTTTATTCTATCAAAAGAGTCTTTTTGCTAAATAGGTGTACAGAAATTGAAGCACTTAATCTTGGCAGAAATTTTATTCATCCATTCAAAAACACCCGATCAATGCTTGCTATAGGGTAGGGTATGTTTACATACACTATAGATGCTCTTAAAAATAAATAAATAAAAAGCATATGTCCTTAGCAAGTGTTCATGCTTGAAAAATAGAGACAACAAATAATTTAAATTATTAAAAAAGTGGTAGTTTTTGCAGTTACAGTTTACAATTTATTTCCTCCTTAATGATGAAAAATAGCATTGAGTTTTCAACTGATTGTGTTTAGATTAAACTACTTTTTCTGTTTGTTTGCTACAGTCAGTCTGAGAGAACAAAATACAGGATAAGCAGAACCACCTGCCCACACCAAAGATCCTAGGTAGGTGATGGGGAGAAGTGTCCTGTTCCTTCTTATTCCACAGCTTCATTGGAGTGCTCCTTTATATCATCAACTAACATCAGAAATAACAATTAAATTATCATGGCAGCATGACTAAGCTGCTTAGGGATGTGTGTGCATGTGCAGTCTTTGTGTGTGACAACTGTCATCCTAATTTGCTAGCACTGCAGCAATTTTCAGGGTGTGTAAATTTTAGTGTTAAAAACAGGAAATTCCTAGGAAACGTGGTCTGAGTTACATAGATCTCTATCTTTAAAGTCATGATTGGTAAATTTAAAACAAAAACCTTTTTCATATTCTGCCCTTATCTTCTATTAAACAATCTTTTTCTTTCCCTTCTTCCTTCATTCCCTTCTCTGTCTTCCTCTCTGTCGTTTTTAGAATTTAGCAAGAGGAATTGGGGAATGTTATCCCTGACCACAATCAGATTCACTCTCGTTGCACCAATTTCTGTTTTAAGATTTGCTAGTTTTGAAGAGCAAGAGAGAAGACAATAGTGAGAGTGGGAGCTTGTGATTTTCACTTCTGTGATTTTATGGTTGTATTATTAAAGATAGGTGAAAAGATAAGAAGCACAATAATTAATTAGCGTGAAATTTTTCCACCAGTTGATGTTTGGCTACTCTGTATTTGTATAAAGGATATTTTGCTATTGATTACTGAATGAGCTATGCTGTCTTTTAAGGAGATGGACACACCATATTGGAAATAACACACTCTTCACTCTTCAGGTTAATTCAGTATTTGTGTTTGCATTTACACGGTTGATTTCATCTTTTTTTTTCTTGCAAATAAATTTCAATGGAAGGCATAAATAATTCAAACACAGACCTTGCTATAACACTTAGACAATGTTAGAAGAGCAAGAGCAATAGAAGAACAAGACAAGATTTTTTTAGGTGAAAAATATCTCAGATTAAATGTGAAGAGTTTTTAAGTCTATAGCTGGGTGTATGGGAAACATTCCCAAAGCTCAGGCAAGGGAGACTTTATACATATAGTGCTAATGCAACTACTTGGAGGGTGAAAGGAATTGATTTAAAGTTTGAGATCTAAAAATAACTGAACCTTTGTTAAACTTCACTCAGTGGTTACTTTTGGAGTTTGGATAGCATTGTATTCATGTCTGTTTTTAAGAAAACTTTTTTTTTTCTTTTGTTCGTTCTTCTTTTTTCCCTTTCCTCTTCTCCCTTTATCTTTTTCTTCTCCTTTTGCCCCTTCTTTTGGTGAAATAATTAGAACCTGAATATTTGAGGCTGCTAAATTTTTAAAAACTGATTTGAAAAAATCCTAGATTGAAGTTCAGTACTTAGTATTGATATTGGATAGTAATATCAGAATATTACTAAAAAAATATTTCCCAAATTATCCCTTATATTAGTTTTCTATTGCTATTGTAACAAATTATCACAGACCTAACACTTCAAACAACACTTAAATATTATTTCATACTTTTGAGGGTCAGAAACTTGGTACAGCTCTTATAAGACCAAATTAAGATATTCCTTTCTGGAGCCTCTAGTGTAAAACTTTCCCAGAGGTTTGGTTGTTTGCAGAATTTTGTTCCTTGTGCTTACAGGACTTCCATGCCTAATTCTGTTCCATTTATAAATTGAGTGCCCTCTTCCTCTGTCATCACTCAACTGCAAATCAAGTCTTCACATCAAATGTCTCTGATAATAATTAATTTATGTCCTTTTTCTTCTAGGGACCCATGTGATAGATTTGTACCCCTGCAGATGATAGTGGAGTAATTCCTTATCTCAAAGTCCTTAACTTTTTTCATACCTGTATAGTTCCTTTTAATTCAAGGTTCTTGGGTTAGGACTTAGGGGGAGCTGTTCTGTCTACCATACCTCTGTTCTCTGATGTCAGGCTGTATAGAACAATGCTTATTAATAAACCTATACTTTTTCATTTAAATTTTCCTAGAAACCATATTTTTAAAGGAAAAACAATTTACTGTAGTCAACTATAAACTATAGTTTATATAATACAATGTGAAAATAGTATTTCAACATATACTCAACATGAAAACATCAAGAGATCATTTATATTTTTTCCTTTTTTCATAGTATATCTTTTAAATATAGTATGCACTGCCACTTATTAGAATGTATCAGTTTGGCTCTAGGAGAAGCCTCTTTTTATGCCAACAAATCTGGAGTTATTAAAGTTCCTTTGCCAAAGGAAGAGGAAACATACAGGAGAAATCAAGGGCTAAAACAAAATGAGTCCTGGTTCCAAAGGTGGTACAAACGTAATCCCTGGCTAATTACTCTCCTTACAGGCCTAGCTGGACCTGCAGTCTTAATGTTTCTAAAATTGCTCATTGGCCCTTGTGTCTTAAACTGGTTAATCAAATTCATTAAACAGCACATTTCTTCTGTTGAGCTGATGTATATGTGATATTACTGCCCCCATACCCAACAGATTAAAAAAAGAAAAATATCAAGGATTTGATTGTTTCTAGAAAAGAGGGGAATGTTATGGGCTGATTTAAAAATTAGGTCAGGCTGACCCCATTTTGTTCAGACATCCCACCCTGAGTGACATTGCCTTCCCCCTCATCTGCCCACTCGCATAGAAGCTAGCAACTCCACCCTCACCCACTTGCACCCTGACTTGTCATTGAACTATGGAGCTAATGCAAGCTTGCCTTCCTGAGGATGTACAAAAAGTGCAATTTCTGAGCATGTCCTTTTCACTTTATGAAATGTATCTTGTGATTATAACTGCCTCTCCTGCCCCACTTCTTTGTGGTTTTTATTTTTTTGTTGTTGTTGTTCTTAAACTGCTGTCTGCCTGCATTTGGAGTCCCAGTCTGCAGAGCTGTCTGCTTTCTGCTCTCTTGGCCCTGGCAAGAATAAATCCTTTGTCTTTGCTTCAGAAGGACTGGAGTTTTTATTTGGGATATTGGAATAGCACCTTAACAGATGCACATACATATGTGTGCAAAAAATATATGTGTGTACCTGTATATGTTTAGAGAGACAATAACAATGATATGTGTGCATACACATATGCACATGTAAATACATGATTAATACCAATATTATTTAACTTATTTCTATATCAATAACTAAGTATTTTTATGAATGAAAGAGAAGTAGTAGTTTATATGAAGTTTAGAGTGACTCACACATAAATTATACAGAGTAGCAGGCACACACACACACAAACATACACAAACTATTGCCTGACTTTGGTATGCTTTTGCGAATGAACAACAAAATAATTAGTTTAAATTATATCATAAGAATTTCTGAGTTAAGAGGACTTTCAGATGATGTGCAAACTAGCAATTCCTTCAAGAGAGTCATTAAATCTAAGAGAATGATTGGTTTAAGATCCTGACTACTTAATTATTTTAAGTATGCTATCTTTCTCCTGATTAGTTTATATTGTCATTAAGATCATCAGCATTTCTTACTAGGGTTTTAAATGTTTGACTCCCATCACTTTATCACCCATAACTTCTCCTAAACAACCAACAGTCTATAATTAAATTAATATCCAGAAAAAATTAAATGATGATACATGGAGCTCATTACTATGGTTTTAAGAATATGATCTATTACATGGTTCATTAGTTAAGGTTAAGAGAGAAGGAGATTCATTGTACATAAACTTAAAATTTATTTCAAATATGTTCACATCTCAGATGAAAATATACCTACCTCTCCATTACATTAAAATCATATTTGTAAGCATTTTATAAATAATGTGTTAAAGTGATTATGCAAAATGCAATTATTATGTTCCCTGGGTGTCAAAGAAACAAATCTATATTAAAACAGATTTATGCAATGAGTAGAATATCATTCTGTGTATCTTTTAATTTCTTCATTTACTCACATTATATGACTATGTTTTCTATGAAAAAAAAGAAAAATTACTAAAAAGCCTGTGGGAGCACATATTCCATTTGGATGCTGTGTCCTAGGGATACAAATTATGTCCACCCATCTTCCTAGGCAATTTGAACTCTTATCTGATCCGTATAATGGATACCCATCTGAGTAATTTTCTGCTCTGATAAAATACTATGAAAGACACAGGGACAATATAATTTGTTACTCTTTTGCAGAGTGTATACTGTATTTAGTGACTTTGGGAAATACCCTCAATTTTTCTTTACACTAGAAGTGGAACCACCATATGATTCAGCTAAATTTTTCTTCAGTATTTATTCAAAAGAATTAAAATCAGTATACTATAGCAATACATGCATGCCCACATTATAGCAGCACAATTCATAATAACCAAATCATGAAACAGGTCTAGGTGTTCGTCAGCAGGGAATACATTTTTTTTAAAAAAGGTAGTATATATATACAATGGAGTTTTATTCTTCCATTAAGAAGAACACAATTTTGTCATTTCCAGGAAAATGGATGAAATTGGATTTCATCAGACTCAGAAAGTCAAAGGTCATACATTTTTTTTCGTATATGGAAACTAGAGAGAAAAAAGAGAAAACTAGAGAGGAAAAAAATCATAAAGGGACCTCAAGAAAATGAAAGGGTTGGCAGTAAACTAGAGGAAGGGGATCAGTATGAGAGAAAGGGGGAAGAACTGGGGATAAAATTAATCAAATTATGCCATATGTACCTATGAATATATCAAAATGAACCCCACTATTATGTATAACTTTATGCACCATTAAAACTTTATTTTTACATTGCAATATTCACCATAAAATTATGTCTTTTCCGCTAATTAGTTTAGATATAAATTCCTAAGGTCCAAGTTATACATCACTTATTTTTATTGTTACAAACAGGACATGTATATGGGCTATTTATTTTATATGTGGTATACAGTAATGTTTTCTACTTGATTGTGTTTTTATAGTGTCCATTTATCTAACTATACACATAAGACACATACATATATATTTATGTACGTTATATGAGCAAAACTCTAATTATGTGTATTTATACATAAAATGTTTGGTATTTTGCAATCTTTATTCTAAGAGTAGTAAAATCTCAAAAAATTTTCTTTTGCATTAATTTATTATGAAACTGTCCTTCTAGCTGGGCAAGTAATTCCAGAAATTCAGGAGACTGAGGCAGGAGGATTTCAAGTATGAAGCCAGTCTCAGTAAGTTAATGAGGCCCTCAGCAACTCAGTATAAATCTGCTCTACAAAAAAAAAAAAATAACATAGAAAAATCACTGGGGACATAACTTAGTAGCAAAGTATTCCTAGGTTCAATCCTCAGTACGCCCATCCCCCCCAAAATTATATTCTATATATTTCAATATTTTCATATCCAATAATTTTTTTCACTGGTTGATATTTTTTCAAACACTATATTCTTCAAGTAAGTGAAAACTCTGTGTGTGTATGTGTGTATGTGTGTGCTTTACCTCACATAACATACAAATTAAAGGGATGGAAATTATAGTTTGGTTATTTAGAAGTATTATATATCAAAGACCATGTTTTAGTTTATTTTGCCTAACATTGTCAGACCATTGGACTCATCTTCATTTAAGTTACTTTATTTTCAAAATAGAATTATAGGAACTCTAGGTATTATATACTGTGTTTTAATTCTTTCAGGATAGGTTTCTCCATTTGATCATGAATCAGGGGATTTAATTGTAGACAAACTAAAATTTCTTTATAGTGTATCGACCCTTTTAAAGTCAAGGAAAGTCTTTCAGAGAAGGTTAATTACCAGCTACATCTCATACATATTACCCATACATATGCCATGTGTCCCTACTTAATAAAGTCACCAAGGTGAAAAGCAACTAAGATTGGCATAGAGATATGATTCAAGCCTGAAGCTGGGACCAGAGTCCAACACCGTTTCGTTGAAGCACAATGAAGGTTGAACAGGGAACAAATAGAGTAATAATTCCATCTAGGGAACTGGTAATTGATTTTTCCATCTTTAGAGAGATAAAACTATTATCAAAATCAGTTAAACTTTTATCAAATACTTTTTTTGTCAGAAAATAAGGTTTGCAAAGGAGGACCTAGTTTAACCTTCTCTACATTACTATGTTTCTATTAGTTTTAGGAATGAAAAGTAGAATTTTTGCTCTTGATCTAACTGAACAGTCCCTAAGTTCAGCTGTGTATTTATGTCAATTCAATTTTCCTTTGTGAATTTGAAAATAACTCTGTGCCTATTTCATAGATAATCATAAAATATAGTATTTTCATAATTTTAACAATAAATTAAATCCTATTACAATATAGTAAAATCTTTTTTGTTTCTTCTTACTTTAAATATGTAGTTTTTTATTCCTGTAGATTTCACTTCTGTATCTAATTTCATAATGCCAGAAACATGATCTTGAGAAGGTATTTTATGCATGTTAAAATTTCATATTTATTATTCCTATGGTTCACTGGTAAGATTACATGTGTATTTTCCAAAATTACATTTTTCCTTCAAATATAAGATAACTCCTCAACTATAATGGAACTAAAAATTAATGTTTTTTCAAATAAATTTTCTATCAATACTTTGAAACTTTAGCCAAGAGATAGTACCAGTGCATAAGGCAGATAAATTCAGTCAAGCATTTCAAAGTCTATGTATGTTAACATTTCCCCAAATTTACTTGCTTATCCCTAAGCAGCTCCTCAGATATGTGAAACCAAAGGCTCAACAGGATAAAAAGAAAATCAAAATATCATAATCTATAATTCAATAGGAATGAAACAGAAAACAAGTATTAAAGATCAACATAATAGTGTATCATTTTTTTCACAAATTTACACTAAATATAGTGTCAAGAATGGTAAATTATGAAATTTTTGCATTATTTTGTTTAGAACATTTGATACTTTTTCAGGAAAAGAGTCAATTCTTAAAAAGTGTATTCTCAGTTAATGATCATTGAATTATATTAATTTTAAGGCCCTAATATTTAGAGGTGATATTAGACTTCTCAGTCAAAAACAAAACTAAGTAAATATAGTTGAAATATGTGTCTGTAAAAAAATAACTTCAGACACATCTCACTACTATTATAAAACCTGAATTTTTATGAAATTTGGTGTGGCATATAACTTCTTTGGAGCACAGTGTTATTTATAGCAGTAGTATTAAATGATAGACACCATCCTATCCTTATCCCTTTACTCAGTTCTCATAACTGTCCTAACAGCTGGTATCATTATCATCACCACCACCACCACTACCACCACCATCACCATCATCAAAATCGCCATTGAACGTGGGGAAACTAGCCCAGAGAGTTAAAAAATGAATGAGTTGGAATTCAAATCCTAATGTCAAGCTTTCAAAAACCACATGCTCTACACCACAACTCTGTTACTTCTGTACTTATAAACAAGGAATTTTAATGGCATTAGATTAGATTTCCTTCTACCTTCAAGAGTCAACAAACAGGATACATTCAATCAATCAAAATAGAAGCCAATTCAAAAGCAGATACCAGAAAATGTATCTTGGTAGCCAACATCCTAATAAATCATAAAATATTTATTATAAATGCCAAGTTTTATAGATTCACTATTTACAGTTAAATTTTTAAAAGTTTATAAAATCATTCTTAGAGTGAAAATTGATATTCAAGCAAACAAGAGTGAATAAGAATGACACAATACAGGTAAAGGGTTTATAAGTAGACAAAGATGGAAAAAATTATTCTAAATTCCATGTTTTTAAGCATTATACTATTTAATGCCTCAAAGTGTCATCAATCTCTGAAGCATAGTAGTCCAACTTTTAGTGTCTAATGACTGAGAAAGTGCACAGTGCTGAAGGCTATTCCAACTTTAGCAATGCATTTTCATCAATCACAATCACATGTATATCTTTGAAAATTCATATCTATACAATGACATTGATCATATCGTCAATAGGAAATTCTTGTCCATACAGCTTTACTGATTCCAAAGGGTAATGTATATATCATCTTTTTAAAAATATGTTTGTTATTAGAATGGACATATTCCACACATTGATTTCATAGAGGAAAAGATTGCCCATTCCTCAGAAGCAAGTATTCCACTTACTCTATGAAATAGTCCATCTTCTGGATGCATGTGAGAAAAGAAAGTGATATCATATTAAGTCCTTCCACTTTTTCATTTTTAGATGAGCTCACTTATAAAAGTTACATTCTGTCCATATTTTGGCATATGATAGGCTGATAAAATATAATCTAACTCTTGGAGAAAACATAGTTGTCCACTGGTGTAAATAGAATTTATAGATGAATTTCTCTACAGCAAAAATGGTCAACCCACTTGGTTATTCATGTAAAGCTACATTCTTATAGTCAGTTTATTTGTGATGTAGTGACATTTGATCTCTACTTCCCTGGCTTGTAACTTCCTTCATACTAAATGATAAATTTTAGAAGATGAACACTATAGTATTTATTATACCACTTAAAAATCATAATTCAATATTCTAGTATTGTTAAGATAGACCTTATCATATGACAAAAAAGTGCATTAATATATTAATACATTTATTGAATGTTTTAATGAATTATATGAACAAATGAATCAATGAATGAATTACATGAGTGTATTTATGTACATCTAAAATGTATTAATAACATATACAAAATATGAAACTGAGAGATAAGAATAATTACTGATAAGGATTCATACAAATGTACTATTATATTACTTATAAACACAAAAGCTTTCAATAGATATTTAATGTCAGAGTTAAGCTTTAGGATTTATAATTTTGATATCATTGGAAATATTTTAGGCTAAATGTTTAGTATAATTGATCCAAACACCAGTTTACAATGTTTGATTAAAAATCATTGTGTAAGTATACTCAAAAGACGACATATCCAGAAATAGGATCTTGACTTGAAATTGATTTGAAAGAAATTGATTTGAAAGAAATAAGCAAATAAACCAAAATTTTAGAGGAAAGATCTTCTTGTCCTTTTAAATTTGAATACACTACTTAAACGTTGAAGTTGACCTTTTTGTTATGTGGGTGTACATATGTGTTCATCATGTAAAGAAATAGTGCAATCTGTGTCAAAGAGCTGTTCAGAAGTTCCATCAGACATGTGTGCCTTATTTCTCCACAGTTACTTTTCATGAGTAACCAAATTCAGTTTATTATTACAGACTTCTT
Organism: Glaucomys volans; assembly: GCA_020662805.1. NCBI lineage: Eukaryota > Metazoa > Chordata > Mammalia > Rodentia > Sciuridae > Glaucomys > Glaucomys volans. Next base: position 33,323 of record JAJEJO010002566.1, read on the forward strand.
ATTAAGGTCCTTAATTTTTTCAAGGCTTAAGTTGTGAGAAGCATGACAGCAAATGAAAGAGGGCTATTATATGCTAAGCTGTTTTCTGAACAAAATTGTTGTTGCTAAGGAAACATTTCATTCCTCGTAGAACACACCATCAGGGCTCTGTTTGGGCTAAGAAATTTCTAAGATATTTTAATCCTAATTCAAATTATTTAGAAATCAAAAGAATTCTCCACATATAAATTACATACAACTAAAAATTAACATTATAATACAGATGAATTTATACATTGGCAAATAAATATTAAGTTTCATAAAACATTTGAATCTCTGTTGGTTTTGTGATTTAGGGTAAAAAATCATAATTATGACTTCATTCTTTCATTTTTATTTTCTTTAACTTTGCTTACTTTGTGAACCTTTAACATACTCTTAATGAACACCAATTTTGTAATTTTTAAGCAATTTTAAAGAATGAATGGATATTATATTTTAGGGCTTACTTTTGGAAATTAAGAACATACATTTTTCTACTATTTTACATAGTCAATTTTCATTGTTACAGGATACTTTTCATTAAACTAGAATATGCTTTGGTCCTAGCCATAACCATATTACCTTGAAAATTGTTTAATAAATACACAGTGATGTAAATGAGGGGAATTGGTCAACTTTCTTTTGGAATGTTTTATTTTTAAGACCTAAATTTTCTTTTGTTTAAACTTGTGACTGTGCAAATATTTAAAGAAAATGACATTTTACTCCTTGGATATTAGCCAAATTTATGTAATGTCATAGAAACTCGAAAAAAAATTTTTCCTTCTTAGAAGTTTTCCAAGAATACAAAACTGCTAAAATAATTCTATTGAGCAAAGTTCATTTCTGCATTATATTATACTCAAATAGATAAGCAATGCCTATATACCTATGCAGCTATAAGATTGATTATATTTTGTATGCAATCTATTTTTTTCTTTATTGTTTTTTGGTCATGTATGGAAATCAGGTTCTTCATTTTCAAACTATGTCCAATGTTCATTGTTATTCAGAGATATTAATATGATCATTGCAGGCACACTGTCTCCAGTATTTTTAGTGACCTATTTTTTTTACAGGAAATCCAAAGAAATATTAGCTTTTCTTGAAGTATATTAATAACAAGTAGAAAGAGAACTCAAGGACAGTGGCCCCTTCTGGAGAACTTTAATAATTTCAGAGTGTCCTAAACAATATTTTTTTCATTTTGAATTACATGATAAAGAGTTAATGTGGGGCATGATAATCCCCATACCTGTAATCTGCATACCTGTAATCCTAGTGATTTAGGAGGCTGAAGAAAGAGGATTGCAGGTTTGAAGTCAGCATCAGTAACTTAGTGAGGCCCTAAGCAATTTAGCCAGATTTTGTCTCAAAATAAAAAATGAAAAAGAATGTGAGTCAGTGGTGCACCTGGATTCAATCCCCAATAAATCAATAATAATAATAATAAAGTGAACTGGGGATATAGCTCAGTTGTAGAGTGCCCCTTAGTTCAATTCCCAGTACTGCTAATAAAACAAACACACAAAAATAATTCATGCACTAAAGGCAAAATGGCAAAATGAACTAATTTAAATTCCTTATTCAGGAAGCCTAAATAGCTTTGGAATTTTTTGTTACTCAGATAAAGGTTGTTATTATCCACAGTACTTCGTGCTCAGTGTGGATTAAAACTATAATTAAGGTACAGTAACCTAAGATTGAAGAAAAAGCAACCTGCTTAGTTTAGACAGACTTTTTTTTTTTTAGTATTAGAGAGTTTTTTCTTGTCCAATTTTTCTGGTTCAGGTTTGAGAAATATTAGATTATGGTTCCAAAGTTTCTTGTAGTTTTATGATACTTTGGTTCAAGTTGAAACACAATTGCTTTCTCAAGTGTTAAATGTTACTATGTAACTGTTGCCCTTACAACTTATTCAACAAATAAATCAAAGAAATCTTGCTGACCAATTTGTAGTCTCCCATTTCCTGAAATCACACTCTCTCTGGGAAAATGGACAATTCAAGAGATATATTGTATATACTGGTGACTCTTTTTAATAACAATATTTAAAATATTTGAAAATGTGAAAAATAAATTTTTAGTGATTTTCGCCACACAAAAACATTGGTAAACCTGTGAAACATTATTTCATATTGTTTCAATTTTATACTGCTATGTATGAAAATAACATGCATATATTAAGTAGATTCGTTTAGCCATACTGAGATGTTTATCAGTCTCAAAAACATCTTTATAAAAAAGAAGAATGGATAATGGTGGTAGAGATCTGAATAAAATCTGTTGCTTTAATCCAGAGTTGGCTGAAAGAGGACCAGTCCAACGACTGACAATATTAAAATGTCCCCACATGTTTAGCCAAAGATTTATTGTTTATAGCTGTTATTTTAAAATAATTTTCAAAATAGATTTTAAATCTGCCCATTCAATCTTTTTCATTTCCATAATTAGATTAACATTGAAACATAAAACTGGTTTTAAGCATTCTCTAATCAATAAACAACTCAATTTTTTAAGGTTAGCTAGCTCTTAAGAATAGCCAATCAGTGATTGTTAACAGTTCGAAGGTCTTTATTCTTATAAACTATTGTTTGTTTCTGTAACAGGATAAGTGAAATAAAAATGGAATATCATTGAGGTAATGGTCATGAAAAATGTGAATAATGAGTCATCATGTTGGTCTGAACTATCATGTGGATAATTAATATTTATGCCTTCAAATTTTGTACTTTTTTTTACTAGCAATAATATATTTTCTATTATGTAGAATATTTTCTTTAAACAGTTACTCATGGGCCCAGTATGGTGGCCCATGTAAACTTCATAGCTTGGGAGGCTGAGGCAGGAGCAACTCAAGTTCAAACCCAGTGTCAGCTACTTAGGGAGGCCTTGGGCAACTTAGCAAGACAGTATCTCTAAATTAAGAAAGAAAAGAAAAGAAAAGAAAAGAAAAGAGAAAAGAAAAGAAAAAAAGAAAAGAGAAAAGAAATATATATATATACACAAAAGGAGGGACTGAGGATGTGGCTCAGTGGTTGAGTGAGTGCCCCTGGTTTTTACCTCCTGTACCAACAACAAAAAAAAAGTTATTCATGAGTAAACACAAAAAATTTACTATTAAACAAAATGTAGAGACCAATATCATTCAAAAGCATAGTAAGAACATTTTACACAAAATCTATTTAAAAATTCTGAAATAAAAACACTCAAACACAATATGTCATCGCTTTAAAAAAAGATGTTTCTTAGTTTTTTTGTGTATGTGTGCATGTGTATGTGTGTGTGGGGGGGGGGGGGACGCCAGATAGTGAACTCAGGGCACTCACGCACTATGCCACATTCCCAACCCTATTTTGTATTTTATCTCGAGACAGGGTCTCACTGAGTTACTTACTGCCTTGCTTTTACCAAGGCTGGCTTTGAACTCTTGATCCTCCTGACTTAGTCTTCCCAGCAGCTGGGATTACAGGCATGCACCACTGTATTCCCAATGTCTTAGATTATTAATTAATAATTTTCAAGGAATAAGATTATCCTCTTCCACAAAGTGTGTATGTTATGTGTATTGCTAGTAAATTTATTCATTCAAAAATTTTATTTCATGCAGCATTTACATATAAAAGTAAGTGTAAAAGTACACATGTAGTGTCATGGGAGAATTGTATATGAACAAACCAGAGTCTCATTTGCAGAATACTGCAAATGAACTTTCTTGTTGTTTAAGTAAGATGATATATACACATAGCCAAGTGGTTTATGGATGAAATAACTATTCGAACTTAAAAGAACATAAATTGGTGGGTAAGAAATTACACAGTTCAGGTGATAAAATAATAATTGATTTAAGAATTCTGAGGACAGCTATCAATATCTTCTAAGCATTTAGGAAGCAATGTAGGTAGTTAGAACATGAACTTGTTCTAGAAATTTGGTTGAATTTCAGCTGATGGAGGCAGGTGAGCATGTAGCCTGTAGTCCAGCACCGAAGGAGATGTTGAGCCATTCTCTCAGTGGTCTTCAACACTACAGGAATGTGAGGCTCCAGTGCAGAAAAACAGCACAGATTTCAGAAGAGTTCAGCCTTTGTCAGGTGTTTCTGTGGTTCATTTCCATATGAATGGGATCAAACCTTCTTTAAATGTCAACCCCAGTGTACAATATGCTTGGTCACCAAACATTTACAAAGGGCTCTGGTTCCTCTATTATATCACCTTTTCCCACTAATCTTACAGAAATATAGGTTTGTAAAGAGCCCAAGAGTTGAGCAAAATGAGATGACTACAATCTTCCTCTCCAGGAGCCTGAGGAGAGGCTTTGCCTTTTGTCACACTGCTGCAGCATCTCATTTTATTCCAGTTCTGTCATTACCTTATTTGTCCTCTAACAAGGATTCCTTATGAGCAGATCCAATGTCAGTTTCCTCCTTTGTCATTCTGGACACAATTTGAATCTAAAACCAATCACTGCCTATTTTCAAACCCTCTAATTTTCCCCAACCTATTACATTATATGAGAAATAGATTTCAAGGCAAGACATCCTCTTCAAGACTTCCTGTCATTGCTTCTTTCGTTTGCTCTTGGTTGTACATTTTTTCTATAAGCTTTTTGTACAATCTGTTGGATTTAAACACATACTTTTTACAGAGTGGGGGATTGTTAAGTGGGAGATTTACAGCAGAGCTGGTATAACACCCCATGGAAAGGAGAGAACACTGAATATTTTTTCTGTTTTCATGGTCAGTCAACATCCCCTCCACCCCTACCAGGAGCCTTCCATGAGATGTATTTCCAGCATCATCTCTGGTCTTACTTCTAGGAACTGACCCATTTTATTATGAAACATACAACCAGGATTTTATGCGTTGTTATTTTAAAAAAGTAATAAATCATTCAACCATGCAATTTTTATGCTACTGATTTTTCATGGAGTTAATTTGTGCATAGGCTTCTTGTAATTTAGAAAAAAAAGATTAAACTCTACTGCAAAAGTTGCAGAGAATAAATTATAACTTTGGAATAAAAATGGGTATAACTTTTTTTCCACATTGATTACTATGATGAATTTCAATTCCAATATTGCACAAGAATAATACTGAGTTAATATCTCACAGATAGCATTATTAGGTCTCTCATCAACCAGGTAAATCTTACAGCTATTTAGAGTTGACGTCCATAATTTTTCCACATTGGTTAAACAGTACGTGGAATGCATTTGATATTTACAAACCCCTCTACCATGTTTCTTCTTTAACTCTCAGAGCATCTTTTTATGTGCATTGAAAATGTATTTAAAAAAACAACAAACAATACATTCACTGAATTTTAGCAATTCACCAAAGATAATACATATCATAAATATTAAAACAGAATAACCTAGACTCTCACATTCATCCCAATATTTGGCCACATTTAATTTTTTTCCTTTTTATTGGTTCTTTTAGTTATATACATTAAAATTCACTTGTTCATAATTAAGAAAGCTGGAATGTAATTTGATGTAATTCAATCCCTGGTATTTCTCTTTTGCTTTTCTGTCTCCTAATTCCCTTCCCTCTACTCTGCTGATCTTTCTGTTATTTATTTATAGTTCAAATAGGTTTAAAAAAATGGTAAATAATGGTGAAAAAAGGCATTCTGGCAGATAGCCTTTAGAGATCAGAAATGTTAAAGAAAATATTCTCAAAAGGCAAGAAAGAAAGAAGACAAGAAGTAACTAAACAAAAATTTTCACCAAACAATTTAAGATGGGGAAAACACCAATAATAAAAATTATAAAAAATTACAGAAAAAATCAGGAAACTGTCTGGATACATGAATTAGTACAGTAGCTTTTCTCATTCTTTCCAGTTAGATTCCCTGAACTAAAACACATATTTGTAATGATAATAAAGGTGTACAATACTTGGAAACCATATACCAAAGAAGGTGCAATAACATGATAACAAAAGATTTGAGTTATCAAGAAATCACACGAAATGTTGTGAAAAATTGGAAAATAAAAAAAATTCTTAAAGCAAAAAATAAATATAGCAATAAAGAGCAGAAACACCATGACAACTGTTTTAAATTACCTTAACAACTATAAGAAAAATTAAGACGATAATGGAAATATCACTGTAATATGTAATGGTCATAAAATGAGATGGGTTGGAATTGCAGATAGTTTTAAAAGTGTGTGTGAGATGTGTTTTTACAAGTCTGAATTTGGAGAAAATGATTCATTTCTAGGTTTATGAAAATCCTATATTATGTATTGCAGTTAAGACAGTAATAATAATTGTACAATTATTTCAGTGCAAAGAGGATAAATGAAGCTTTGTCCCTGGTAAATTTCTACCTCTGTGCTTTTTTTTTCCTTGTTTTTTGTTTCTTTCTAATCTTCTTCCAGGTATTTGGTACCCATATTTTGTACTTGCTGATATCATAAAAGACACTACTAATTTAAACTGATTTCATATTACTGGTTTAGAAAGCTTATCAATTTCCCCAATATAGCAATTATTTAAAATTTTTAAAAATTATTTTTTATTTTTATCAACTGCATTTCAATTCACTGTATACAAATAGGGTACAAATTTTCATTTCTATGGTTGTGCATGATGGAGATTCGTATCATTTGTATAATCATATATGTACATAGGGTAATGATGTCTCTCTCATTCGACCATTTTTCATACTTACCCCTCTCATTTCCCTCTATGGAATCTAAAGTTCCTCCATTCTGCTCTCGCCCGCCCCCCACAACTCCCCACCCCCATTATATATCATCATCCACTTATCAGGGAAAACATTCAGCCTTTGTTTATTTGGGGATTGGCTTATTTCACTTAGTATGCTAATCTCCAATTCCATCCATTTATCAGCAAATGCCATAATATTATTCTTCTTTATGGATGAAAAATAATCCATTGTGTATAAACACCACAGTTTCTTTAGCCGTTCATCTGACAAAGGGTATCTAGGTTGTTTCCACAATCTAGGTGTTGTGAATTGAGCTTCTATAAACATTGATATGGCTGTGTTACTGAAGTATGCTGATTTTAAGTCCTTTTGAGTATAAACTGAGGAGTGGGATAACTGGGTCAAAAGCTGGGTCCATTCCAAGTTTTCTGAGGGTTCTCCACACTACAAAACTTTACACCAAAAGTACAAAGAACCCAATCAATAAATGGGCCAAGGAACTGGACAGACACTTTACAGAAGATATACAGGCAATTGATAAATATATGAAAAATTGTTCAACATCTCTAGTAATTAGAGAAATGCAAATTAAAACAACTTTAAGATTTCTTCTTATTCCAATTAGAATGGCTATTATCAAGTACACAAAAAAATAACATATGTTGGCATGGGTGTGGGGAAAAAGGCATACTTTTACATTGCTGGTGGAGTTGCAAATTGGTGCAGCCACTCTGGAAAGCAGTGTGGAGAATCCTTAGAAAACTTGGAATGGGCCGAAATTTTGGCTCAGTTATTTAAAATTTAAAAGAGAAAAATTAGTAACTGGATTGGATAGTATGGTACTCTAAAAATGGTAATTTTGTATCTTAGTGTTAATTATATTTCTTAATAAAGAACAATTAATCCATACTGGCATACCCAAATGAACCATTACATAGCTGTATCTCTCTACCACAACTGAACCTTGCCATTATCTGAATCACAAATCCCCTCGACTTTCTCATATTATGGGACAAGTATAGATGATTCTGTATTTGCATTATAGTGTTATGTCATTACTGTGCAAAGATAAATTTATAAACATTATGGTTAAGATTAAGGTTAGAGCTGCTGTTAAATCTGCAGCTTTGGAACCAGTTTCTTCAAGCTATAGGTTATCTTGCTTCAACATTGAATGCTATAATGCTCTATATTATTTTTCTCCAAGGAAATGAAAATAAAGTAAGGTCTTATTCTGCTTTGCTCTCTAACTTCAGTGTTACATAGCCAGTAGCCTCTGAACAGGTGCACTCATGGGGTCTTGCTTAGTGTGATACTAGTACAGCAACCCTCTTTTATTCACAAGGAAAACATCCCAAGACCTTCATAAGAAGCCTTATACTTTACATAGTGCCAACATAGGTACTGTCGTTTTTCCCAATACATTCTTACTTGTGGTAATGTTTAACTTACAAATTAGACACAATAGGAGATAAACAACCTTAACTGATAAAAAAAACAATTATAACATTTTATAATAAAATCATGTGAATGGGGTCTATCTAAAAATATCTTTTTGCACTTTGGTCTTTTCCTTTAAAGTAAGCATTTTCTAGGTTCATTGTGGTATAGCTGAATTTTCAGTTTCATCACTTCTGTGCCTTGTGGTCATTATTAACTTAAAATAAGATTTAATGAAAACAAGTGCAGCATAGAACCACAGTTGATCTGACAATCAAAAGAGCTGCTAAGCAGCAAATGGGTGGGGAGCATACACAGCATGGATACACTGGGCTAAGGGATGGTTCACATCCATGATGGAACAGAGGACAGTGGGAGATTTTATCACAATACTCAAAACAGCCTACAATTTTAAATGTATGAATTAAGTATTTTTGGCATTTTCCATTTAATGTTTTCTGACCACAGTTGACCGTGGGTAACTGAAAACACTGAATGTGAACCTAAAGGTAAGGGGAGACTATTGTATTGTGCCAGCAAATAGAGCTCAACTGAGGTTAAGAAAAGATCCACAGGAAGTTTAATGATACTTCATGGGAATGTTGCTATCTTACAGCTCTAGGAGCAATTGTCAAGGGGAAACATTCTACTTGAGGGCTTTTTTAGCAGACATATAATCAACATTTAGGTCTTAAAGGCTTCAGGTTGATTAACTGGACCCTTGTGAAAAGTATGTGGATAGCCAGCCTTCCATATTCAAAACCTATCTTTGTAAACTCATCTTTCCCTTTGAATTTATAGGAACATTATTTTTTGGCTTTTTATCTATGAAATGAAAGTAATTACAAAAAGAAAATATGTTTTAAATTAAAAATATAGAAATGTAAACTTCTTATAAAACTGGTTAATCTGACTGCTTTTTGCCATATAACTAACTTAGCAGCTTTGTGTTATGTCTGTATAGCCAATTGGTTATTATATATTATATTGAGATGCAATTCACACAATATAAAATCAGCCATTTCAAAATCAATAATTTGGTGGCAATTAATAGATTCCCTATGCTGTGTAACTACCACCTTTATATGATTTGTCAGTATTTTTATCAGTAGAAAAGAAAACCCTATACACATTCAACATTCCCATTACTTTCTCCATCCAGTGCCTGGCAACCATCTATTTTCTGTCTTTATATGTGTCTGTCTTTATAGGTATATATGACCAGAAAGTCTTGATGGAAATTTGTATTAATTTTGCAGGGAATTCGAGCAGAAGTTAAAAGAAAAAAGAATAGTTTTGAGAAATGCATTTCAATACACTGACACTCATATTAAAATGCAGGAAACACGACTTTCACATTTTATGATTAATTCAGTTTTCAAAATATTAAATTTACCTGATTGGCCTTTCTAATTTGATAAATCAAATAAATAATACTTTCTTTAAAAATGGAAAACAGATATAATACAGTTGAATTGAAAGATTTTCTGTATTTTAAGATTCCCCAAAAATATCCTTTCTTAAAATGAAAACTATACAAACATTAGATCTCTCTAATCATGAATATCAATGGAAATGCACAAACATAAGAGAAATTAAGTGTAAGTTTTTAAGAGGTATATGTTTGATATATTATCTCCTGGAAATACTGAAATACAACTGGAAATTATGAAGTTAGAGTAAATAAATTATTAGTTAAGGGCTAAATTTGCACCAGATAATCATGGCATATTGAAATTAAAGAAAGGATTCTCATATGTGTGCGAAGAAAAAAAGACCATGATCAGTTTCAGACTCAGGTATTTTTGAAAATACACAGAGAAACGAAATGGTATATGACCTAAAATATGCACAGGTGGCTACATTGGCAGATGTGGTTTCAGTTGATTACTGTTATCCCGAGACACATCATTTCATCCAACATTCTTAGTCCGACAAAAATATGTTGTGGGGTACCAGTTGATGAGTGTAGGAAGATGGAGCCTTGTAGACTCTAGATGCAGGTACTGTGAAGGTTTAGTGGAAACTGAGTCATTTACAGTAAGTGTGGGGTTGGACATAAAAAGTCTTTGAAAGAGAAGGGATTCATTATGGTTGAAGGAGAGCTAATGCCCATAAGATAAATATAAAACCTAGGGTTTCACCCAATGAATTATCCTGTCACCATTCATTTCCAAGTAAAAGATATTTGAAAATTATAGTTTACATCATATTATTTTTAATTATGTTTCTAAGTTTAATGGAAATTCAAGAAAGTTTCCAGTATCTCTTCTGGATAAATGAGTTCTGTGCATGTATGCTTGATACAGAGCTCTTATGGTTGACTTTTAAACACAGAGACATAAGGCAATGGCCTTTAGTGTACCTTTTCTTTGCTCACAAACCTAATTTGTACACCATCCTTCCATTTTTGCTTTGCCAGGTGTAGACTCCTGATAACTATGTTCCTTTTGTAGAAATTCACAGTGCTGACCTTGCAGTCTTTTGCTTTGGAAGGGCTGCCACTGGCGGCAGCAGATTAATACCAGCTCAAATCTCGTTGCTTTTGATTAAGGTCCTGAGGTTAGAAAATGTAATTTGTACCCTAAAAGGCACTTTAGAGAGAATATGACAGCAATTAATCCTTTTCTTGTGGATGACAATGATAAAATACACTCTATTGTCTCTAATATCTTTGCTAATATTCTAAAAGGCAAATTTATTTTTCTTTGTGTTTACTTATAGGTAAATATTTTCATAACTTCAAAAGGTTTAATGTTAAACTCTATGAAACATGTTTTTTTAAATCAGGGGTCATATCAACATTTTCTTTTACAGCAGTAATTTGTAATTACTAAAACAGATTTGTAATGAAAAAATCTCAATGAAATATAATTCTAGATAGAATTAAAAGGAATGGCAAACTTTTGCTAATCCATTATGCATTACAAATTTGGGGTAATTTCAAACATTATAGTGAAGATCAAATGAATCTCACAAAGTGAAGGCAATAGTATATTTAATTTTCATTTACTCATTTCACCTTAATTTTTAGCTTTAGCATGTTTATATTGTGTTGGTTTCAGTAAACTATATTATGCTCAGGTCTCCTTAATGTGGTTTGAGTATATGTTATCTAAACTTAATTATTTTATTTATTATTGTATGGCCCCTGGTTAATAAGAGGAACTCTGGGTATAAAATGACTGGTCTATCAATATTTTTTAAAATCTATCTATATTGTCCAACCAAACTCAATATTCAAAAACATATGTAGTTGGAAAAATCATCAGAATTATTAGACAAAGAAAAAAGTAGCTCTAATGATAGCATCTCACAGTTATCCTACACTTGGTAAGGTATGGATATTTATGGGACATGGTATATTTACTGGTTACAAATTTCTTGTGGTTGTTAACCATCAAAGTTCTTGTACCAAAGGAAGTCTAAGGAATCCTATTAAATGTCAAAAAGTTTAAGAGAAAGGATTTCACTTACCACAAAACCCTAAACATATTACAGGGCTCTATCTTGTTACTTTTTAATTGTATGATTTGGATTATTCTATTTCTTCCATGGTTATTGAATTATACATGAAGCATACAATGTGTGTCTTTTAATGTCTATGAGCTGCTCAGGAAATTAAAAATCATTATTAGTTGAATATATTTAATTTACTTTGTGGAAAACTCCATTAATTTTAGAGAACCCATTTGCAACCCTGAAGATTATTACTTTAATCATCTCCAATGTGGACTATGGTAAACTAATGAAAAGTTCATAATGATTGATTTAATCAAAAGTAATACCAAATAAAAAAACTAATGTTGAATATGTATGTAATAAAAAATGATTTATTGACACAGAATTAAGCAATGGTGATCAATTTATGCCTACATTTTTAGTTGGTGATTTGAAGCACCATCTTTGATCTGAGAAAATCTAGCAGTCACGTTTCTGCTTTATCTTTATGCTTTTCTGAGAGTGCCCTTGATTTGATCTTTAATCAGGAACAATTTTTCTTAACCTTAGAAACTTTTGCTCTCTTGAGAGCCTAGAAATCTTCAAAAAAGGAAGTCATGTCATTTATTTTAACAATACAGTACTTTACATTATTTGCCTCTTCTAAGATTTTATTATGAGCAGCAAATAGAAACCAAAGAAGCATGTTGAATAAACAAATTGGGCATCTCTTTTGCTAGATTACCTAGTATAATAAGGCCATTTTTTACTTTACACATTCTTTCAAACAATGGTATTGAAAAAATACAAGTGAAATGGATTTTTATATCATAGTGATAGATTTTAATATGTGCATACAGGGAAATTTTAAGATCTAAGTGTGTTATGAGATTTCTCACAAACACATATACAAAATAGAACAGCAAAAACATCACATGGAGAAAATATACAATATCTTTGTATTATGGTCGGGACAAAACTTTCTTAGATTGATTAAACAGTGCATATTACATTTCATCTTTTTAGAAAACATTCAGAAAGTAGACAATTCATTGACTTGACCAGAATACTTGTAACATATCTAATAAACTTTTGCTACATCTTATAAATGCTGCAACTGATTAAATAAAGATTGTTGAATAAATAGGCAAAAGATTTAAACATTTCACAAAGAAACATGTCAAAATGTCAAAACTTCAAAGTGTTCAACATCATAAATCCACAAACACATGGGGAATAAAACCACAATGAAATACTAATACAGGGCCATTAGTTTTTCATTCATCAGTTTTTGATAGCTTATTTCAAGAAATGACCATTTCCATAATTCTGAAGATAATTTCTCATGCTTTCCTTTCCAGCCATGTGTACAGCCACTGTTACTCTACACATTCCTATCTGATTTCTGTGGGGACAGAGTAGTTTTGTTCATTTCAATACTTTGTTAATGGGATCAAGATTTACAGACATTTTTGTGTCTTATTTTTTCAATTAACACAAGCTTTTTGCGAATCATATGTGTTGTTACATGCATCACTAAATTTTTTTTCCATTTTTAGTGTTGAATGGAATCTGATTATATGATATACAATAGCTTATTATTTCTCTTGATGGTCATTTGATTCCTTCCACTTTTTGATGCCATGAATAAAAAAAAATCTATAGATTCTTTTTTGTAGAAATATATTTTAATTAATCAATTAAATACCTAGGAAGTTGCAGAGTGATTAGATTGATGTATTTTTAACTTAAAAAATAAAAAAATAAATTGCCAAATGGTTTTATCATTTTACATTCCCCCAGCTACAGGCAAGAGTACTGTTGCTCCTCTGGATTGATAGCCTTTTTATTATAATCTTTAAATTTTATCCATTCCAATGCTTACATTAGTATTTCATTTGGATTTGATTTGTCTATTTCCATTATCACCAATAATGTTACTCTTTCAACATTCATACCTGTGTTTTTGAAATGTTTAAGGTTTTTACCTATTTTTTTAATGAACTGTCACATTTATAAGATTGAGAAAAAAGTTATTTGTTAGACATATGTTAGAACTATTTTATGTAAATATATGAATTACCTGTTTTCTGAATGATATTTAATGAAGAGAAAAGCTTGAAGTGAACTATTTAAACCAATCTAAAAAGTTTTCGTATGGACCACAATTACAAAGATGTACTATATTTTCTAGTAATAATAATTTGTTGTTTTTTAGTTTTTGTATTGATGTCTGTGATAAGTCTCACTAAATTTTGGGGGCTATTAAGAACAATATGTATGTATTTTTTTTACTGTATTAGTATGCAGTTATTACAGCACCATTTGTGGAAATGATAAATATTTTCTCATTGAATTATTGAAAGTATTCATCAAATCTGATTATGTCATGTACCTGAGGGTCTATTGCTGAACTCTCTGGTTTCTTTTTCTTTTCTTTTCCATGTTTTTTTTTTTTTTTTTTTTTTTTTTGGTACCAGGGGTTGAATCCATGAACACTTAACCACTGAGCCACAACCCCAGTCCTTTCTTATATTTTATTTAGAGACAAGGTCTTGCTGAGGTGCTTAGGACCTCACTAAATTGCTTAGGCTGGTTTGGACTTGTGATCCTCCTGCCTCAGCCTCCCAAGCTGCTGGAATTACAGGCATGTGCCACTGCTTGTGGCTCTATTTAGTTTCTCTGATAAATATATATATATATATATATATAACCATTTTGGTAATCTCAGTGTAGCTTTAAGTTGGGAAAGCTGGTAGACTAAGCCTGAAACTTTGTTCATCTTATTAAAATTATTTAGCTATTATTGGTTCCTTGCTTTCACAAATATATGTGTAAATCATTTTTTGAACTTCTGCTGAGATTTTGATTAGAATTCCATTATATGTATAAACCAACTGTGGGAAGAAATAACATCTTAATAATAATGATTGTTTCACATTCCAAATTTCATGCTACAAAATTTTTGAATATTTTGTTTTCAAAGAATTTTCCACATGTTATAATTTTTGGTCATAAGTGTTAGATGATCTTGATTCAATATAAATTGTTTGCACTTTTAACTTTATAAGTGATACTTTTCAAATTATCTAGTTGCACTATTTGTAATAACCAAAACAGGATATCAACAACATCCTATCAACAGTTGCATGATAAATAAATCGTGATATTTTCACATTCAAATACTTTCTAGCAAAACTAAAGTTAAAATATGCTGTTGTAAGTCAGAATATTGGCAAATGTGGGTACAAGTGTTGGAAAATAGAAAATCAAGGTGGGTTTTGGCATGCTTACAATGTTCTATTTATTGATTTGAATGCTGTTTACATAGCTATGTACAACTGATAAAAATCCATTCAACTCTTTGTACAATCATAACATGTCCACATTTCTCTATTGTTTTTACATATATGATTATATAATAAACTTTTTGTTTTATTAATTCCTTCTCTTCATGTTTTCACATTTATATGTAAAAAAAGTGTTTTTTTTTCCCATGTTAAAATAATTTCTTTTTATATCTAGTTCTTTCTTCTCTTTCTTTTAATAATGTACTTAAAATTTTTGACTCAAAATAATTGTGCATATTTATGAAATACATTGTATTTTTAAAATTTGGTACATGTATACAACATATAGTGATCAAATCAGGGTATCTTCTTAAGCTATTATTATTTCTATGTTTTGGGAAACGTCTGCTTTTCTAGTTCTTTATAAAACATGTAATAAATTATTATAAATTATGGTCTCCTTAATTTGCCTCTTCTCTTTGATTAAAGAGTTTTCTTTGTTACCTTCATCCTAATTGAGTCTTCAACTTAATAGGAGTCTGGCTTACATCCAGACTCTGCACCTTTCAGTTTTTTCCTGAATTTACTGTTTAAAAAAATCCACGGTCGTTTTTGTTTTTCCATCTAAGTTTAATTAATGTCATAATACATTTTCCTTTTGGAAATGATTCCCTACATTGGCTTCTGTGACAACACTGGGGCATATGCTGCCTTTTTGCTGGATCCTTGAGACAAGTCAAATTTAAAATGCTGGCGTACTCTCAGGTCCTCCTCTTCCCTATACTTTGATCCTTTTCCTAGATAATCTCATGGAGCTTTAAGTAATATTTATTTGCAAATGAATCTTTCAACATGTATCTCCAGTTCAGTCTTCTCTCTTGAATTTCAGACTTATTGTCAATGTCTTACATAGTATTTGTAATCTGTGCATATACACACATGGTAAACCCAGATGTGCACATGTGTGCGCGCACACAGACACACACACACACTTCAACTTGATTCAGCTGCCCAAATCTATTATATGTTCAGAGTTCCCACTGCTTTTATCACAGAGCATCCATTATCAACTGACTAAGCCAGTAATGTTCTTTTGTCTTCATCCTTGAAGTCAACAGTGGCATAGGTAATAACACAGGGTAAATTCTGTTAATAACTTCTTTGCACTTCGACCAATTAACACTGTCAGTGACAACACTTATTATGTTGATCCAATGTGACTCATTCCAAATTGATGCTAATATTGCTCGTGAATATTAGCATATTTTTAGCCTTTTACCTACACTCTTCAATAAATTATGACTGAATGACAAATAATGGAGCAGAAGGTAAGAAAAATAATCTGTTACCTTTTTCTATTCATGTGGAAAAATGTCTAGATTCGTTATTATTATTTACAAGTACTACAAAATTATATTACAGGAGATCTTTCACTTTGTTGTATGTAACCTGGAATCTATACTAGGGAACTGATTGTAAAAATAAACACCTCATGATTCTAAATGAGGTAATCAAATCTTGAATATGTTTGTGCGGACGAGTACCTGTGTGTATAACATATATAGCATAGATCACACATGTGTATGCCACATTTAGTTAGAATTATTTCTGATAGCAGTCATCAGATACTTCAGTTACTTTTGGAAAATGAAACAATTTTATCTAGAATTTCACTGACATTCTACTATGATAAGGAAAATTATATTTTTATAAATGATAAAATGCATAATTTAAATAGAAATTGAATATAAAATACATTAAAAGGGATATGTCTTTTTATTCCTCTGTACTTTCTCAAGAATTTTGTTTAGTCTAAAGAATTTTCACTTAGCCTGGAAGGAAAATTCAGCATATAATTTAAAAATGTGTGCCATGAGAATGTTAGGTAGATTTTTCTAGATTGAGCCCTAAATTTTGTATCATAAAACTGAGACAACAAAGATCAATCAGAAAGCTAATTTAGAAGAAATGTAAGAAAAAATGTAACTGAAGTTGCATAATAGCTGCGAATAATAAAATTGAAGACAAAAACTAATTGTGAACTGAATTTTAGTAAGTACTGATCAATATTTAATAGATAACAACATGCATATTTACATTTTAATTGTTAAATGTGTGAAACTACTTAAGAGTATATATGAGACTTCCACACATAAATGCATTTCTCACAAATTAAGATGAGTTTCTCACCATTTCAAATCTTATTTCTTGTAAATGGCATTATGTGACAAGGAAAACTTTATTAATACAAAGATATATTTTGTTTTTAAAAATGCAAACACGCATTACATTTGGAATTTAATGGAAGATCCTACTTTGCAAAAACAGTAAATGCCTGGAATTACTCAAAACAGCTGTTAATTTGTATTAGCTGTGATTAAATTGGTAGCAAGATGGGAAGCATGAAAAGATGATAAAGACCACACTAGCAAGTAAATAATTTGCTTCAGTAGGGGAAAAAATTAAATTAACCACTGGGAAGATAAAGAACGAAGTTTCTTCTTCATAGCTTTAAGCCTTATTGAAAAATCAGTGAAAGCCCTGTCCTGAACCCAGGGATCATATCCCAGTCCAGTGTGCATCACTTATTGTCTGTGAAAGACTGGGGAAGACATGTGCTTAAGATTCCTTTGTGCTCTCCTGACTGCTTAAAAACATATTAGACTTTGAGTTTGAGAAAGAGTTCTTAAACAAGAGATGGGGGGAAGATTGTTTCATTTAGTTGCCTATAAATATCTTCGCATCACCGGTAGTTTTAACTAAGTAAACCTGTAAATACAAGCTATAAATATTAGACCAATATTTGAGTACAGTCATACAAGAAAAAATTACTATTCAAAATATAAAAACATCATACAAATCACTAAAAATGGAAAAGAAGAAACAAATAAAAATGGTCCTTAAATATACATATTTTAAAATTGTATCTAGCTCTTCAAAATTAAAATTAAAACATTAATGAGAAGAGGGAATACAAAACCGACCTTTTCTTTTGGTAAGACTAAAACAAATAGTCCTACACTTTTATGATAGGTATTAAATTAGTGCAACCATTTTGCAAGCAAGAAAATAGGCCTTTTGTATATCTAATAAATAAACTCAGAGAAATATTGTATAGACTCTCATTTCAAGAACACAGGATTAAAAATGCTTATACCCCCATGGTTTGTAATTAAAAACACTTAGGTATTGACAACAAATAGCATAATGGTGGTAGGTTCAAATACGGAATACAGCAGTGGAAACTAATTGGGAATACATATATCGACATCAACATATTTGATTTAAAAAAGGTTTAAACACATGTAGAAATACTTGATTGACTTAAGGTTACATGCATATGTCATGAATAGAAAAAGGGAACATCAAATTGGGAATATTGAGGAAGACATTCATGCTCTATGTAGTTGCGGGAGATTGTGTTGTTATTTATGGTGGTGGCTTTTTATTTGTTTTTAGTTGTTTGTTTTTCACAGGGCTGAGTCTCCCTCCCAGGGTCTCACACCTACTTGACAAGAGCTCTGCCTCTGAACTACACTCCTAACCCTGCTTCCTGTATTAAAATGGATGATATTAGGTGGGTGGTTACCTATTACTTTTGACAGTTGATTTTGTTACTGAAACACTTAATAATATATTTTTAAATGACCAACAAAATTGTCAACACTTAGTAGGAAGAAACAAGATTCATGCATCCACTTAACTCCTGTTTGGTTTTTCATAGTGCTGTTTATATAAAATTGGTGTTTGGGGTGCATATTATAATCACACAGTGCAGTTGGTTTTATATGTTAGCATATACCATAATTTTATCAATTCCACCCCTCAGTGCCTCCCATTTATCATCTACTCCACTCTCACCCTGATCCCCTTTTTCTACAATAATGATCTCTCTTCTGCTTTTATGATGTTCTTTTTTTGTTTGTTTTATTTTTTGTTTTCCACTGTGGCTTCCACATATAAGAGAGAACACATGATACTTGTCTTTGTGAGTCTGGATTATTTTGCCTAACATGATACTTTCCATTTCCATCTATTTTCTTGAAAATGGTATAATTTTATTCTTTCTATAATTGAATAAAACTCTGTCATGTATTACATGCTTTATATATATATATGTTATATATATGTACGTATATTTCATCTATATATACACCCATATGCATATGTGTATACATTTTCATTATCCTTTTATCTGCTGATGAATACCTGAGCTGAATCTATAACTTGGCAATTGCAAATCATGTAGAGATAAACCTGAGCATGCATGTATCTCTAAAGATACCTACTTTAATTCTTTTGGGTAAATATTGAGGAAAGATAAACCTTGGTCATATGATAGTTTCCTTTATTTTTTTTTTGAGGAATCTTCATATAGATTTCCATACTGTATGTATTAATTTCCACTTCTCATGTATGAGTCCCCTTTTCCTGCATCCTCCTCAGCATTTATTATTATTTTTATTCTTGATGATTGCCATTCTAACTGGAATTGGGTGGAATCTCAGAGTAGCTAGCATTCCCTGATTGCTAAAGATGTTGAAGATTACTTCGTATAATTGTTTACCACTTGTACTTCTTTTGAGAAATATTAGTTCAGTTCATTTGCCCATTTATTCAATGGGTTGTTTTCTTTTCTATTGGTATTGTGTCTTTTGAGATTTTATATATCCTGGATATTTATCCTGTAGAGGAAAAGTAGTTGAAAAAATTTTTCTGCCATTCTATAGGCTGTCTCTTTATGTTAATAGTTCTCTATGCAATAGAAAAGATTTTTAATTTCATACCATCTAATCATCAGCTCTTGATATTATTTCCTAAGGTATGGGAGTCCAATTCAGGAAGTCATTGCCTGTGTCTATATGCCGAAGAATTTCCCCAATTATTTTTCTGGCAGTTGCAAAGATTCTGGTCTTATACCTAGGTCATTGATTTATTTTGAGTTGAACTTTTGTACAGGGTGAGATATGGTTTCATTTTTCTGCACATGGATGTTCAGATTATCGAGATCCTTTTGTTAAAGAAGCTGTCTTTACGTCAATGTGTGTGTTTTTAAGCCTTTGTCAAAAACCGATGACTTTTCCTGTGTGGGTTTGTCTTCTTGTGTTCTGTTCTATTCTGCCGGTTTGCATGTCTGTTTCTAATGCACCAGGGTGTTTTTGTTGCTATGATTCTGAAGTAAATAATTTAATAAAAGTCAGAAATTGTGATGCTTCCACTATTGTTCTTTTTTCTCATGATAGCTTTTGTTGTTCTTCCATATCAATTTTAGAATTCTTTTTCTAGTTCTGTGAAAAGTGTCATTGATATTTTTATGGGGATTGCATTCAATCTGAACATTAATTCTGGTGTTATGGACATTTTGACAATGTTAACTTTTCAAAACCATAAATACTGGAGATATTTCTATTTGCTAATGTCTTCTATTTCTTGTATCTGTGTTCTGTAATTTTAAATGTATGGGTCTTTTGCCTCAGTTTGATTTATTTTTAGTTTTTTTCTTCTTAACTATTGTGAATGGAATTGTTTCCTTAGTTTCTTTCTTAGAGATTCATGGTTTTGTGTACCTTTTTTTTAAAGTGCTAATTTAAAAATGGTATGCTAACTTTTAGTGGGGGGCAGGGGGATAGGGCCTCTCTGTGTTTCCCAGGCTAGTCTTGACTCCTATACTCATGTGATCCTCCACCTCAGCCTCCTGAGTAGCTGGAACTACAGGTGCAAATCATTGAACCTGACTTGAACATTATATTTAAAATACATTTACATAGCAAAATGAAAATTATGGTCAAGAAAATTAGTGCATTTTTCTCCCCATCTTTTTGGTTGAGTGATCATCTAATATCTCCTATTCCCATAGCAAAATTTTAGTATTCAATTCACTATTATTAACTATTGCCACCATGCTGTATGTTAGACTTATTCATTCTATGTAAGTGCAACTTTGTACCCTTTGATCCACATATTTCCATTTCCCTCAGCTCTCTGAACCTGGTACACACCACTCTATTCTCTGTTTATTTATATTCAACTTTTTAATTTTTCAATTTAGTTTTATTTTTTGCCAAGCTGGGAAGTCATACCTAGGGTCTTACAAATGCTAGCAAACACTCCATCACTCAGCTATATCCCAGGCCCTATGGGAACTATACACTTATACATAAGTGAGATCAGGTGCTAGTTTTTTTATGTGCCTGGATATTTTCACTTAGCCTACTATTCTCTGGGTTCACCTATGTTGTAACAAATGACAGTATTTACTGTTTTTTTAAAAGACTGAATAATGTTCCATTGTATAAGAATACCACATTTTCTTTAAACATTCATCCCCTGAAGGACAGAAGTTGTTTCCTTATCTTGGTTATTGTGAAAAATTTTACCATAATCATGGAAGTACACCTATCTCTTTAAGATATTGAACAGAGGTTCCTGTAAAAGTTTAAAATAGAACTATCATGTGTACTTCTTTTTTATCCTGTTACTTTGCTCTATTTTTTATCTGCTCTACAACTCTTCTAGTGGAGACTGTAGTGTCTTCTAAGTTCAGCATCATATCATCTGCAAATAGAGTTAATTTGACTTCTTCCATTCCTACATGTACCATATTTATTTATTGTCTTCCTAATTGCTCTGGTTATAGTTCTGAGTACTATATTGAATAGAAATGATAAAAGTGAACATGTTTGCCTTATTCCTGATTCTAGAGGAAATTATTTCAGTTTTTTCCCTTTTTAGTATGAAGCTGACTTTAGTTTTGTCATACAAAATACATAGCCTTTATTATGTTGAGGAAGATTTAGAGGAAGTTGCAACTGAGAAGTTTGTAGCTGTGAATATCTACATTAAAAAGTCAGAAAAATTTCAAAAAATAACTGCTTTCAAAAGTCTTAGAATAACATGAACAAGCCATTCTCAAAACAAGTAGAAGAAAATACATAATAAAAATCAGAGCTGAAACTTATGAAATAGTAAATAAAAAAATAAAAAAAATTAATGAAACAATTTTTTTGGAAAGATAAATACGATTAGAAAGGCCCATATTTAGGCTAACCAAAAGAAGGAAAATGAAATCCAAATTAATACAATCATAAATGAACATGGGGATAATGTAACAGAGACCACTGAAATAGAATTATTAGTGACTTTCTTGAAAACTTAAATTCCAATATCTTGGAAAATCTAGGAAAAAATGGATAAATTTATAGAAAAGCATGAGCAACCAAATTTGAGCCAAAAGGATATAGAAAATCTAAACAGACTAATAATGAATAATGAGATTAGAACAGTAATCTCATCAAATAAAAGACTTCCATCAAATAAAAGCCCACGAGCAGATGGATTCACAGCTGAATTTTTAAAAATTTAAAAAATTTAGTTTGTTGAACACAGATGAGAATCCTGGCATTCTCTTTCAACACTATGATGTCAGCTGTAGTTATTCAGAGGCATTATTTATCTTTGTAGAAAAATTCCTCCCATTCCTGTTGTATTCTGCTTTTATTGCAAATGTGTATTAAAGTTTGTCCTTGCTTCATATGAAATTGCTGAGATAATCATGCTAAATGTTCATACTTTATAGTTGAAACCAGATTTTATGCTTTTTCTTGAGTTGGTTTTGGCATTTGGGGTTTGAGATTTGTGCCTGCATGCTCTAATTTGCAGAAATTCAATTTTTCATAGCATTTACTTATAATAATTTTGTGTCTATAAGATTAATATCAATGTCCCCCATTGCTTTTCCAAATTTTGGAATTTGAGTTTTTTCTACTTTTTTCTTAAATTACTTTAGGTAAATGTTTGTTTATTTCTCAAGGGTCTCAATTTTGGTCTTGTTGTTTCTATTATTTAATATTTCTAATTTTCACTTTAATTTTCATTATTTCCTTTCTTAAAAAGGTTTGATTTTATCTTTTATTCCAGTTTCCCAAGGTAGAAATTTGCATTATTTTTTCCTATAGATTTCAATTAAAGATGGAAAAGATTATTCAAACCTATTTGAGGCACAGACAGCAAATATATAAAGAAAATTATATACTTTGTGTATTATATATTTTTATCCTGAGAGAGTACAGTGAATTTTAAAAAGTGTTTGAGTGTTTCTGAAGCTGGGCATAGTTATTAGAAGACACTCTACATTAAGGGTGCAAAATCTTTGGTTCAAGGTCCATAAAGAAGGAAAAATTTTATAATTCCCGATGTACAAATTTGAGACCCAAATAGTGGCAGAAAAGTATAAATAAATCAGTGAAGATACAGTAGAATGGGGCCAAGAAAATGATTTTAACAAAGTCTCTAGAGGAATAGAGAAAAACAGTATAAAATGGAAGGTTTGGATGGTCAAAACCATGCTGCTGCATGTAAAATAAATGCTAGTATGACCCTGAGAAGCACTATAATGTAATAAAATTCTATTTTGTGAATTTTGAATATAAAACTTGAAGTAGAAAAGAGCATTGCAGAACAGATTCCTACAGGGAACTATACACTTCTCTATGACAAAGAGATTCCTCACGATTGCATCTCTCATCTCTTCATGTCACCTGACATGAAGGTGTAAACTCTGCATCCCAATACACTCACAATACCAGTCCACTCAGCTTCTCTTTTATTTCTTTTTCCTTTTTAAACCCCGTGTCCACCACTTTGAGTCTTTTTTACCTGTCTGTGAAATGTCTTTACACCTGTTTTCTTCTTCTACGCCTGTATCTCACATGTTACCTACCTACATAAAAGAATAAAAAGAATGCTTATAAATAAAGCCAGTTTAATATATTTGTAATTTTGTTATACAATAACAATTTCTGAATGTTTATCTATAGTTGACACTATTGTCCCAGCTGTGTATCTCAGTTAATAATAAGGATGAAAAATGATGATATATGTAATCAGGATCACAAGAAATTACATACTTTGATCCTCTAGCTTTTGCCAATACTAAAGACCATATCTGAACCATTATTTATTTATATATTGCACTCTCTGTTCAAAATGTATGTGTACATATTATAGCACCTTGTTTCTTAGACAAAGTTGCAAAATGTTCAGAATAAAGATGTAAACATTATTTCTTTAATCTGGTCTCTGGTAATCTGGGGTTGGTTGTGGACACTTGTAAACCCAAATATTGCAGACACTAAGGCAATAGGATCATAAATTCAAGGGCAGTTTGGGCAACTTATCTACACTTTCTCTCAAAATAAAATTAAAAGGGCTAGGAGTATAGCTCAGAGATAGAACACTCACCTACCATGCCCTAGGCCCCAGGTTTAATCCTCAGCACCGCACACAGGAAAATTGATCTCAGGCATATCTCACTTATTTTGAATTTATTATAATTTTCAACTAATATTATGCATTTTATTTTCACTACATTATTTTGCATATATTTCGCATTAGACCACGTGCAAAAGTAATATGATGTTTCAAATTAGATTTATTTAAAGTGAGACAAAAGTGAGATTTGCTTTACAATATGAGTATTAACAGAAATGCAGCATGTGTTTTTGCAAAGATTACTGACAGTATGTACCAAAAAGAGCAGGAAAATGAAATGACACTATTCATGGGAATGCACCTGACACCATTAGATATAGGGTGAGAAAGGTTAACAAGAATGTTATAAAGACATGTGGAATGAATGGTTGGAAATATAATGAGAGATTTTTTAAAAAATAGTTCAATGCCTACTTTAAAAATCAATTCAATTGTGTTAGAAAGTTATATTATAAATATATGTTCATTCAAAGAGCACAACAATCCAGATGTTTTTGTTGGGTTTTGTCTTTTGTGTGTTTTTTCCCTTTGTACACTGTTAACAAACCTTTGTAAAATTCACAATTTCTTATTCCAAAGGAAAGAATCAGATGGTGGCTATATGTAGGAACTTTCCAGAGAGTAGAAATTAGATCTTCAGTTGTCATATTACATTTTCATTTAAGTAAGTCATTTTACAAAGAGAATTAAAGCATTCACCTTAGACAACAAACACTAGAAGAAATTACTTAGTAAATCTATCCAGTATCTATGAAAGAGATGGACAAAACTTTAAATTTTGTGAATTAATTAAAAGTTAAACAAAGTGTGATTAAAATGCAAAATAGATATATGAGCTATTTCTAGAATATAAGAATTACTGAATCTTAGCTAACAGTAATAAATTACTTATGATTTTACTTGTTGAATTTATGGTAAACTAACTCCATCATATTTATATTTTTTACCTATCTAAAAGTCACATATAGTATTCTTACACAGAGAGACCAATGATTAACATTTATGTGAAGTTCTGTATGAAGTGTCAAAGTGGAGTATAAGAAAGGATAAAAAAGCCAGGCCCGGTGGCACACGCCTGTAATCCCAGCACTTGAGAGGCTGAGGCAGGAGGATCGCGAGTTCAAAGCCAGCCTCAGCAACTTAGCGAGGCCCTAAGCAACTCAGTGAGGCCCTAAGCAACTCAGTGAGATCCTATCTCTAAATAAAATACAAAATTGGGCTGGGGATGTGGCTCAGTGGTTGAGTGTCCCTGAGTTCAATCCCCAGTACCAAAAAAAAAAAAAAGGAGAAAAATAAAAAAGAACCTGAGTGCCTGATAATGTGAGTACATTGGGATAGAGAATTCAAAAGACAGGTGACATGAAGAGATTTACATGCTCACAATTGAGCAAAGGGTCTTTGTAATCAGAAAGTGAATAGCAGCCCTAGGGAGTCTACTCTGAGATGCTCTCTTTTCTTTTAATTTTTTATTCAAAATTCACTGAATCTGCCCTTGATGGATATTCTAAGTTTGTTTCCAGTTTGGGCTACTATAAATAATTATAGCATGAACCTATCCATTCAACCTTCCTGTGATGGTATTTTAACTTTCCTTGGTTCAATATCTTGGAGGGAGATCAGAGAGTTACATGGCATTTGTGTATTTCTATGATAGAGCCGTGCCATTTTCCAAGAACCAAAGCATAAACATTCCTACCAGCTGTGTATATGGAGGGTCAAGTTATTTCACATCCTCACATACATTTGGTATTGCCAATATCATTGTCTATCCATAGCATTGCATAATAGGTTCATACTACTGTTTTGATTTGTATTTTCCTAATGAGGACAGAGGCTAAGTATCTTTTCATATGTTTTTTATGGATATACACATTATACAAATATATTCTCCCAGTATGTACCTTGTCTTGTTATTTTCTTAACTGTGTATTTTGAGAATTAAAAATTTCAAATTTTTCTTCTATCGTTTCTACCCCCATACCTCCGCACCTCCCTTCAACTCACCTTTGTCTAGTCCAAAGTACCTCTATTCTTCCCTAGCTCCCCTTATTTTGAGAAATCAGAGAAAACACATGTACAACCAGAAGAATAAGATGTTATACTCTTTATGGATGATGTGTCAAAATGCATTCTATTGTCATGTGTAACTAATTAGAGCAAATTAAAAAATTAAAAAATATTTATTTTTGCTTTATTTCTTAGTTCATAATTTTTAATCAAAATCTTACCTGGTGAGTCTTTGCCTAACCTAACCTCACAATGATCTGTGGTATTGAAATGACTGGATCTCTTAACTTTAAGTACATGATCTGTTTTGAGTTCACTCTTCTGTGTACTATGATGTAAATATGAAGTTTCATTCTGTTTCATGTAAATACCAGCTATCTAAGTACTGTTTATTAAAATGTCAATGTTTTCTCATTAAAATTCTCTGGAAATTTGTAGAAAATTAATTGGTAATATACGTATGAACATATTTCTATACACTATTATGTTCCATTGGTTTGTGCATCTTCTTTTTTACCATGCCACAATCTTGTTTAGATAGCTTAATAGAAAGTCATAGACCCTTGTTCTTTCAACCATGTCTTTTTCAAAATTGTTTGGTTACTTTAGGTCCAACCTGTCAATGAAAATTTTAAAATCTGTTTGTAAATATAAAATAAAATAAATACTAAACAGAAATTAAAATAGATTCATTAAAATATTTATTAATTCTGATGGATTGACATCAATATTAACTTTCAAATTCATGAATTTAGTACATCTCTCTAATTAAAGTCATTACTTTATATTTACAATGCCTTATAGTTTTTAGCTAGGTACATCTTCACATTTATTCCTGTATATTTACTTTTCTGGATGCTATTTTAAATGGAGTTATTATATTTTTTAAATAAACATTTCTAGTGTTACAGTTACTTTGAGTTTTTATTTGTACCTTGAGATTATTGCTCATTTTGATTTATTAGAACTCATATGCTCTTCTGAAGATTTCTTAAGATTTTCAATGAAAATAATGCTGTTATTTACAAATGAATAGAATATTACTTTCTCTTGCTCCAACAAAAAAATTTTGGTTTGGATCTTTGTTTTGTTACCTCTTTTCAATTGAATAGACCCTCCGTTGTAATGCTGCATAAAATTGCTTATTACTAACCTTAACACGGAAAGCATTGAGTCTTTGTACCTCTTTGAATGATATCAGCTATACATTTTACATAGATATCATTTATCATTGAGAAAATTGCCTGTATGCATAATTTATTGAGGATTTTTGTCATTAACTGGGGTTGAAATTTTTTGAATATTCTGTCCACAATTATTTGGATGTTCTTATGCTTTTGCTCTCTTTTTCAGCTTGTTACTGATATGAATAGCATTTTATTAATTATTAGGTAACCTTGAATTCCTAAAAAAACCTTTTACTTTTTGAAGATGTACTTCCATTTAATATGATTTCATTCACTCAGCCATAATTTTGTAATTTATAATGAGGGATATCCGACTATTTCTCTCTCTCTCTCTCTCTCCCTCTCTCTCTCTCTCTCTCTCTCTCTCTCTCTCACTCTCTCTCTTTTCCATCTCCCTTCCTTCTTTCCCTATATTTACTGACCTGACAAAATTGGTTACAAGAACTCCACTACTTTCTTTTTTGAAAGAGTATTTGTAGGATGGAGTATTCTACAAATGTGCACTATTCTCATTAAATCTATTGTGAAATTTAACTCTGATGTTTCCTTATTGATATTATTTTGTCAATAATCTACCTACTGGCCAGAACGAGGCATTGAGATTCCCCAATATTATTGTGTTGCTTTTGATCTTTCCCTTTATGTCTCAATGTGTTCATTTTATAAAACTAGGCATTCTAAAAACCAGGCCTATAAATTTATAATCATTGTATCTTCTTGATGAATTGTTCCTTTCATCGATACATGGTGACCTTCTTTGTCTCTTACTATTTTTGTCCTAAAATTTATTTTGTCTGTTATAATTCTCCTTTTCTTTCAGACTACATTTGATTGGAATCATTTTCCATTCTTTTCATACAACAGCTAAATAATACACAATCTTTTCATCAACACATCAAAATTTTCTACAATAGGCCATATATGAGACCACAAAGGAAGTTTTAACAAGTTCAAAAAATTAAAATGATTCCTTTATCTTTTCTTATCTCAGTGGAAAGAAAGTAGAAATCAACATGGAGAGTCATAATGGAAATTATACAAACACATGGAGATAGAAAAATACACTTTGTTTAACAACAAATCATTGAAGAAGTCAGAAGGGAAATTTTTAAATTTTTGAATCAAACAAAAGTGGAAAGAATGATTTTTTAAAGGCATAAATCCTAAGAGAATACAGATCAGATAAATGAAATTAGGAAGATAAAATAGGATATAAATGAGAAATTCAGCAAAGAAATTTTGAAAAAGAGCCAATCATAGATCATGAGGATAAAGATGCAAATAAATCAAGTAAAAAAAAATCAGTTGAAAACTTCACCCATAGATTAAGTGGAAGAAATAATGTTGAAGACTTAAGAATGGTCTTTCAAAATATCACATTGAGATAGAAATAAAGAAAAAAATTACTTATTACCTCTTTCTGATTCCAAAGTCCTCTGTTGTATTGTTTTTATTATATGACTATATGAAATTTTTGTATTTACACTTTAATATCCTATCACATGATCATTTTAATGGTTGCTTTTGGAATTACAGCATACTGAACTATTTATATTATAGTCATGATTCATATTGTTTCAATTCACATAAAATATAAGCACTGTGATCTCTAGGTTCCTTACGGCACATTTTGTGTTTAGTTGTTATATATTAAACAACTGAGGCTATGTTTTACATCTACAAACATAAAAATTTTTACTTACATAGTTAAGAGACTTGTAAAGAAATTATAGGGAAAGAATGGGGAGATTAAAATATTCTTTTGCATTTATTGTTATATTTACCATGATGAAATTCTTTATCCTCTTTTGAAGGACAGTGTTCCCAGGAGGCATTGCTTCCTGTCTTCTTGAAGAAAATTCTGAAGCAATTTTAGTAGGTTTACTCATGACACATTCTCTTTACAAAATGTCTTCATTTTGTCTCCATTTGTGTAGAATACATTTGTCAAATATAGAATATGGATTGATAGCTTTACTTTTTTTTTCTTTTGTTCTTTCAGCACATGATTTCTAGTGAGATTTTTAAACCTTAATTGGATCATGTTCCCTGTGTGTAGTTCAGTTTTTGTCTTAGTGCTTCCAAGGTTGGATTTTTATTTTCAGTTTTGAAAAGTTCAGTTGTGACATGCCTCAGGGCAAGCTTCTTTGCATGTGAATTGCCTGGTATTTTTTAGTACCTTGAACCTGTAAATTTCTGTTTTTTCTCATGTTCAAGACATTAATGACAATTATTTCTTCCATGATTTTACCCCTCTTCTTCTAGAATTCTAACCACAATGTTTATCACTGTTCTAATTTTCATTTGGCTCTTCTTAATTATTTGTATGTGTCAACTGAGATTTCTTATTAACAAGTCAATTTGGAGTGTTTATGTATTCTAAGAAACTTACTTTGTAAATTTATTTGCTTTATTTCATTGCAGACTGCTTCAATAGCTGCGTTTAAAATCCTTACACTCTTGTTACAATAAAAGGATCATCTTGGGGGTCAGATAAATTGATTTTCTTTTCTGTTGAGAATATTTCTTACTTTTTTTTTGTTCTTCACATCTCTTAATCTTTAATTGTGTTCTGTTCATTCTGAAAGTAAATTTTGATTCCATTATCTTTATCTGACAATGGTTTTCTTTGTTTTAGCAGACAAGGACTTCACTTTTAACATAAAATCCTTGACTAGGGTTGATTAAAACTTCTGCTTCCAACTTTAGGTTGTTGAGCTTCTTTATGTGTCCTTTCTGCATACACTTATTTGAGGCTTCAATCAGATTTGAGTAAATAACCTGAGA
Organism: Glaucomys volans; assembly: GCA_020662805.1. Lineage (NCBI taxonomy): Eukaryota > Metazoa > Chordata > Mammalia > Rodentia > Sciuridae > Glaucomys > Glaucomys volans. The sequence goes on from JAJEJO010002566.1 coordinate 63,450, forward strand.
AATCTGACTTTTTCCTTCCAGGATTTTTAGGTTCTGTGGTCACGTCCTGACTTAAAATCTGGTTCTCCTGGCCAGTGAGACTCACATATTTTTCTCAGTAATTTTTCCTATTGTCACTTGTTTCACTGTTTAGCCCAAGCTCAAAAACTTTCCTCTTCCTCTCCTCTGAGTTTATATGGTCTATCTACTTGGTTTACTTTCCAGTAACTTCAGGTAGTTTTTTGCATTTTCGCTAGTCACGGCTTCTGCTTGAAGATGATAAAATAGGTCTTAATGTAGTTACCACTGAAGCCATTTTCTTTAACATATCACAAATACAGTTACAAACATCTAGAGCTTGCAATATTGAACTCTGATTTTGAAGTTCACATTTATTATTTCAACACTTAATTTCTTATTTCTCAAAAATATTCTCACCAGTAAATGTAGAAAAACAAAATAATATATACCTAGGTTGGTATTACATTCTCTACTTTCAAGTTTTTAGCAAGGAACATTTACCCTGAGATTTTTATGGTAAATTGTCCCTTCATGTTAGCACATTTTCTTATGACAGATGCTTGAATTTAATTCAGGTTTAGTTTTAAATTTATATTTTATAATATAAATGCTTTCATGCAAAGCATTCTATTTTCTCCTATCTCAAAATTTTTCTAGGAATTTTTTCAGTTGACAGAAATAAATGATGGTGATGATGATCACTGCCTGGTTTGAGTTCATGGGAATCTGTCTGTACTGGTGAATTTCTAGTAATACAATGTGGTACCATAAGTAGGTGAAGAAACTGAGGCATGAAAAGTTTAAGTTACTCGTCCAAGCTCTCATAACTATTAAACATCATTATAACTACTGAAGACAGACAGTCTATCCCTGGGATTATATGCTCTTTTTTTATAATTATGATACTTCTTAAAATATTAAGGACCAGCTTTATTCAAATTTTTATGTGTGTCTTCTTTTACTCTGAGGTTATGTTTTCATTTTATAACCATGGCAACATCAAAGAAATTGCATGTTAGTTTCATACATCAGATGGGTAAAAATGACTCGTTCCTCCAAATCTGAGCCTATGACACCTTAATTTCACCCAAACATACTGCAAATAGAACTGTTAATTTATAATTTTAGAGTGGGGCACAGAGTTTGATAACTTCATTAGATTTAGCAGTTGTCTTGAAGATGCATAATATATATTCACTGACTGTCAATGGCCAGTGAAATATTAATAAATTCTGGGTTTTTTTTTCTCTTAGATTTTTTTGTAAACTGCAGGAGGGAAAATGAAAAGAAATAGACCTTAAGAGCCTAGCAGATAACATGTCTGTTTTGAAGTACAGTTGGTACTGCAGCAAAATGATTTTTTAAAAATTATATCACTCTCCTTCTTCATCTGTTTTACTTGAAGGTGCTGTGTGGCCTCTGGCTACATGGTTAGTGTCAAGATTTTCAGTACCCCTCGCTGTGATAAAGAGGGGAAAAATTGAAAGGATCCATACATCTTAACTTTACATGATTAGAAAGAGAACCTTCAAAGATTTGGACAATGAATAACTTGCTTCCAGCAATCATCAGGCAATGGTAAGAATAAGACATTAATTTGTACTAGAAATGGAGGTTAGAATTAACAATTTCCTCATGGGTATTGGCACAGTATGCATATGAAGGATTTTAAAAGAAACTGCCCTTTTTAACAAAGTGCTCCTAGCAATACTTGCTTACTTGCTTAGAAGATTATGTTGATGTTAATTTCTCTTTCCAGTAAGTAAGGTCTCTAGGAAAATCTATGAACAGATCATGGGAAATGGGTGTCAGACTTTTCTTACTAATTCCTGTTTTAAGCCCAGCTACCCTGGCTAAGGTTGCTCAGTTATAAAATTCAGAGACCCCATTTATGTCTCTTACTTAGGAAAAGAGGCATTCAAAGACACCTTCTACACCCACCCTCCTACACCTCACCATCACAACTCCACCATGCTTACCTGCAAGTCCTCTGCTTTGCTGTATGACCAGACACCTCTCCAAACATGGTTTAACAAACTTTGGTTTCCATTCTCACAAGAAAGGTTTTTTTAATTTTAATTTTTTTTGTAACTGTTCTACTAATAAATATACAGAAATAAATGACTCTCTGGATAAAAAGTTTTGCTTTCCATGGAAAGGGAATATGCTCTTACTATCTGCACCACATGAAGTCTTGAATAAGAGTTTTGTTATGGTTGTTTGTGGCAGGTTAGATCTTGACAGTAAATTTAATGTTTTGGAAAAGAATTGCTAATAAAGGTAAAGAAACTTATGTGAGTATAATCTCTTGCTAAAAGGACACACACACACACGCACACACTACAGTGAACAGAAAATATTGTGACATGTGTTTCAGACCTCGTTTTTCATACACCACTTATATACTTATTTTATATTTTTCCCAGTTGATCTTTTTCTTCATTAAATTTCTAGGGCATTTTGTTTAATAATGAACAGATGGACACAGGGACTTAAAGATAAGTAAATAAATATAGCATGATTGATATTTTAACTATCATTAAAAAAATTTAACACATTTTTTCATTCTACTTGTCCTTTCATATAAAGAACAAGATACCTGGAAGATTGTTATAGAAAAAGCAAGATAAGCACAGGATTTCACAAGTTAAGATTGAGAAAACTTAATTCCTATTAAATTAATGATAACCCCAGTTCCCATTTTTGTTAATGAATTAAAATGAACCTCAAAAGTGAACAGATTTTCCAAAAGCACTGCTTTTCCTGTAACACTTCAAACCTATATTGTGTACTTCACAGGTGATTAACAGCTGTGCATCTACATCTTCCGGAAGCTGGGACGATTTCCACGTCAAACATGACCTGACCTCACAGGTCTTGCCTTGTGAGAGCGATACCAGGATTCCTCACCTTGGAATCAGGCCTAACAAACAATGCTTCCTTTTTTGAACACATTGAAATTTTTAATTTTCTTCTCTCATTTGGAATTTATTTACATAAATTCTCCCAGTTTATTGTGTTCTTTTAATCTGATGGTCCACTCATGAAAAATGTGTTCTGTTGACAAGCAAAATTGATTCCTCCTGCTATTCTCTGCTTTGATTTTCACACAATATAATTATTTTATGGAAAAATGGGGATGCATCAAATTTTATGCAAAATTTGTGGTATGTATTGCATCTCGCAAAGTTCCTATCATGAGCACTCCAAACCCAGGAAAAGTTAGTTTGAACAAATGAATGATTTTTGCTGTTTACAGCTCAGTGATTCATTATTCATTTGGGAGTTTCTTACTCTATTCCATGAAAAAGAAAAAAAAAAAAAGGGCAGAGGAGCAAATTTGAAGGATCAGAAAATTGGGAATTCATTTCAGGGCATTTAAGTGACACTGATTAGAAAACAAAATGTGGGGGGGTGGGTGGGAATACTATCCATTTCATTTTAGCTGAAGTTAAAATTTATATTCTAAAATTTTCTGTAGAGATTTCTTCCATTTAGCATGAAAACAAAAGGAAGTCTAAAATTTCAGGTCATTGACTAGGGAATAGATCCCTGATAATCCTACAGTTTGAAAAGACTGAAAATTATTTCCTTGCATAGAATTCTAGGCAGTATTAGGTAAGCACAGGTGTCTGGGTCCTCTCTACGTTTAACAAACTTGACATAGTGAACTCATTAGAAGTAGAAAAAGCCTTCAAAAGAACTTTCTAGGAAATAAATGCAAAAGCACTCTTGCTAGCAGAGTAAATAGGTACAAATATACATGTTTACGTGTATAGATGTATGTACATATATATGCACACATATGTATATTTCCCATATCAAACACCATTTTCATCTAACAAACTAATATTAAAACATTCACAAAAACCAGTGGTCAAGGGAAAACAATCTCAGATATTGAAGAGGAATTTATCAGTATGTCACATGCAATTTTTTGAAGTGATGCATTTGACTCTATTCAATGTTCAATGATTAATTCAATAATAAATAATAATTCAATAATCAATAATTCCAAAGTTTCTTATATATACCAGGTGTTTATTAAATTACTATTGATGTTGAAAACAAAGTAGTAGGCAACTTATATATTAAACTAAACTAAAACATTTAAGGTACCACCCATATCATGTAATATCATGTACACATTAATTATGCTTTTCAGAGTTATTTGATGGTATAGCAAAATATTTGCAATGGAGGTAATGTAAAATATAAGTACACACTGATCTTTTATATTTTTTAAACATAAGATAATTTATAAGACATATATATGTGCTTATTGATTTGTTCTACAATGAGTATGTAAATGATCTTTGGGGAGGTAGGTGTGTGTATGTGTGTGTGTGTGTGTGTGTATGAGCATGTGTTTAGAGATTGGAAGAATAAAACAAAATATATCAATACCCATGCTTAAGTATGGTGAATGCAAGTATGAAGATCATCTATTTTCTTATTTTCACTTTCTGTTATTTTTAATAAGCATATGTGAATTTAATAATCAGAAATACAAATGAACTTAGTTTTTTAAAGGTGTGAATAGAAGCCCTAAACATTTCAACTGGTCTTTTAAAGATGATAAAAAAATCATTTGGTTTCCTAAAAACCATCTGATGCAAACAGAAATCCTGGATCAGCTTCAGGCATCCACACATTAATATTAGTTATTGGTAATAAATTAAAAAGTCTTAAGACCTTTGAAGTTCATGATACATTCTCCTCTGGCATCACAACCATCTACCACTTTTTTGGGGGGCGGTGGTTACTGGGGATTGTTCACAGGGGCTGTTCACCACAGAGGATCCCCGATCCTCCTTATGTTTTCATTTTTGAGACAGGGTCTCACTAAGTTGCTTAGGGCCTTGCTAAGATGCTGAGGCTTCCTCAAACTCCTCTGGAGTCACTGGGAAGACAGACATGCACTACTGTGCCCAGCCCTCCATCTTCCAGTTTTTATACTATTTGAGCAAACATCTGGTTCAAATGAGCCAGTGACGGCAAAAATAAAGAATAAAATTCATGTAAATATTTAATTAGATATTGCCTTGGTGGCCTGTTTTTCAATTCTTTCCAATTTGAAAAAGACAAATATTAAGAACGCCTCAGTGAAAATTGCTATTTTCTACATTGTATAAGAATATACATTTTAGAATATTAAATATAAATACATACTCTGAAACACTAGCATAAATATGAATGCAAATTAGAGTGTACATTACCTACTCTCTACAAAATAGCAAATTCCAATGATCATGAGGCATAAAAAATACAGTTGCTCAAATTCAATGTAAAGCAGTTCCTCATCATAACAACTACCTCTTATAAAAGTGCAACACTTTTAAAAATAACTACAGTTTTTGTTGTTGAAATGCACTAATCATGTGCTTTATACTTTGCATAATGATATAAATTTCGATAATATATTCTGCAAAGTGAACAAAATCTTACAAATAACTTTAATAACTATATTTATCTAGTTAAATGTATTACAAGATTTATTTTTCATGTATCAATGCATAAATTAAATCTGGCAGAACATGGTATCCTTTAAATAAAATATGTAAAAACATGAAATATTAAATATTTAATATATTCTTAAATAAACATTTTTTCTCTGTAATTAAACCAAAATATATGTATATGGCCCTATTTGCTTAATGAAGAAAACAACCATACTGCTCTCTTTACACAGAATGAGCAGATACTATGCTAGGTGGGATTCAATAACATTTGAATTTAATACAGTCTAAGAGTGGATAAGTTCTCCTTTCTTTTATCTCTTTTTTCATTTGCAGGATATGACCACTCTTCTTGTTGTCTTAGTTTTTTTTTTTTTTTTTGTAATTTTCCATTCTGGTTTTCATGGTTTTCCTCCCTGATAAATAGCATGCCTGTCATCTTGAATAACTGTCCAGCAGAGTTTGTGTTTGTTTCCAGTTATTTATAAAGCAGAAATTTCACAGTTATGGTGCTTGTCTCAGTTGTTATATATTGTCCTTACTAATTTGCTCTTTACCACTAATTATATTTGAAGGCTTTCAAAATGTTTTGCCTAGTATCTAAATTCCCATAGGTTGTGTCCATTTGAAGCCAAAAAGGTGTATTTTTAGCCTATATGTATTACACAATCATCAAGAAAATCAATGATAAAATTCTAAGCAGGCCAAATAATTTTGGTAGAAGGTGATGATAGGGTACTATTATTTGTTTTGGAGTAATAACATGTACAATAATTTATAAACATCATTTATATGTAAATAAATGTGTGAAACAACAAAAAATCAATTGAAGAAAAAGTTTTGCACAGAATATTTATTTTTTAGTTTATTCTTATTTATATTTTTTAAATACTCAGACCTACACTGCTTTTGATTAGTACAAAATTGGAGTGAGAAGTGCAGTAGTATATCTATAAATTAAGTTGCTAATTGCTAATGATATGTGTAAGCTTTGCCTATGCAATTTACTCAAGTAATCTGGCAAGCAACCAATCTTCTCAGCACAGTAAGTAAGACTAGAATGAACTACATATTCAATTTAGTCAAGCTATTGATTCAGATATTCAGGTTTCCCATTTGATAAATTCTAAATGAATTTTTGAAAATGAGAAATATGTTTGTGTATGATGCTTAAGAAAATTTGTGAATTCTTTGTGTTTTTCTAAATTTCAAGATTTCATACTCTAAACAACAAAAGTATCCCTTACCTCTTATATTTCCCCTCTGTAAATATAAGATTTACATCACGTTATTTTTAAATAACAAAAAGTTGTGCTTCAAATTTTCAAATACAAAATATTGCTTAGTATATTATTAGTCTTTGTTCTAAACATTGTACACAAAATCCTTAGAAAATCCTTAGAACAGTGAAATCCTTTTGACCTGTAACTTATTTCTGCACAACAAATAATCGATCCTTTTATGAACAGGTATTGTTGTTTAACCTTAAAGCTTAATAGATTGTAAACTGCTTGTGTTGTCACTGAAACAGAAATACTTGAAAATAGTTTATTTAATTATATTGCCTAAAGCTCCTCTATAAGAGTAGGCACATAGGTAATAATTACAGAGATATATTTTTTTAAAATATAATGCAAAGTAAATTGTTGTTGAATAGTATTTTTTTTTTGGCTGAATGACGTTATTTTCTTTTCAGTATGCACTTTAAGTTGTGACTAAAAGTACAATGTGTTTACAGTATTGAATTAAAACAAATGAGAGGAATCTGTCCATCTTAACTCTACCTTAGCAAAGCTACATCAGATGGAATAAAGAGTAGAAGGGGAATCTGTAATGCATTTCCTAGATTTAGAGATCTCAGAGACAATGAGAAAAAGATAACTTAGAGCCAGGAAAAATCACAGTCATGTGATTAAAGACATGCAGTAAAGAGAATATTTTAAAAATGAATTTAAGTGGGCTTGAGAAAATATGTGGAAGATAAAAGAACAATCTGAGAAGCTCACAAAGCTAAATTTGAGGGTGATAATATTAAATTATTTCAAGTTCAAGAGAAACTATTGTGGGTCAGATATTTTGACTTAATTTCAGAAAATCAAACATAACTTAGTTTTATTTCTTTAGAATCATAAAAATTCTTATTGATGAATGATTTTTAGACAATTTAAATAATAATTTTACGAAATTATATGTAACACATATTAAAGCAGATAACCATTTATGGGAAAATGTAGGCAATGTTTTACCAAAGTAATATTGTATCATGCAAATTAATTAAATATTGACAACATTTTAGAATTTAATATGAGCTAGTGATTTTATTTTATTTTTAATATTTAAATTTAATTTTTCTAATCACCTTCTAAATCTAAAACATATCTTAAAATTTTAAAACATATTATTAAAAATGACAGCTTTTCTCTAAAAATGGAACTTACATTCCAGGCATGTGCACCTATACAAGGTTACAATAGATACAGACACCCATGAACACACTATACATACTACATATACAAATATTATATACCCTGTCCATATACACCTATATATATGAGCACACACTATATACACACAGGAAATATGTAAATATATGCATACACCCATGAAAATTAGATAAATAAATAAATATATAGAGGTCATTTGTTCCTGCAATACAGTTTGGTAGCATATGTTTAAAAATACTGGCTTCTTTTTATAACAGAATGAAAAAACTAGCACAAGTTTTAGCAGCACTAGTGGCAAACCAACAGGAATTGCTGAGCAAAGGAGTAAACTGAATGAAGAACAGCAACAAAAATAAATCAATGAAAAAAAGAATAAAACTGTCTCATAAATAAAACTCCCACTTGGTTTCACATGTGAAATGTGTCCATATTTAATGAAGAAACAACAAGAATTTTACATGAAATTATATCCAAACTAGACAGAGACTCATCAAGGAAAGAAAACTTCACACTAATCTCTTGGATGTAAATAGATGCAAACAATTCTTAACAAAATATAGGCAAATCACATTAAAAAACACATTAAGAAGCACGATGAACAAGTAGGTTTCATCCCAGGGATGCAAAGTTGGTTCAACACATGGAAATCAATAAATGTAATTCACCACATAAATAGACTTATAGGAAAGAATGACAAGACTATCTCAATAGCTGGAGAAAAAGCATTTGACAAAGTACAACACCCATTCATGTTTAAAACACTAGAAAAACTAAGGATAGAAGGACCTTACCTCTTTTGTTAGATTGATTCCCAGGTATTTTATCTTTTTTGAGGCTATTTTGAATGGGGTAGTTTTCCTGATTTCTCTTTCAGAGGATTTATCACTTATGAATAAGAAAGCATTTGATTTATGAGTGTTGATTTTTATATCCTGCTACATTACTGAATTCATTTATGAGTTCTAGAAGTTTTCTGGTAGAATTTTTGGCTCCTCTAAATATAGAATCATATCATCTACAAATAGGGATAGTTTGAGCTCTTCTTTTCCTATTCATATTCCTTTAATTTCTTTAGTCTGTCTAATTGCTCTGGCTAGAATTTCAAGGATGATGTTGGACAGAAGTAGTGAAAGAGGACATCCCTGTCTTGTTCCAGTTTTTAAAGGGAATGCTTTCAGTTTTTCTTCATTTAGAATGATGGTGGCTATGGGCTTAGCATAGATAGCCTTTAAAACAGGAAAAAGATAAGGATGCCCCTTTCACCACTCCTATTCAACATAATCCTTGAAACTCTAACCAGTGGACAAGAGACAGAAATTATAGGGATACAAATAGGAAAAGAAGAGCTCAAGTTATCTGTTTGCTGATGACATGATCCCTTATTGAGAATACCCAAAAAAACTCCACCAGAAGACTTCTAGAGCTCATACATGAATTCAGCAAAGTAGCAGGATACAAGATCAACACTCATAAATCAATCACATTCAGCAGATGAATATGCTGAAAACGAAATTAGGAAAATTATGCTATTCACAAAAGCCTCACAAATAAAAAAAAAATCCTTAGAATCAATGTAATAAAAGAGGTGAATGACTCTGACAACGAAAACTTATAGAACACTACAGAAAGAAATTGAAGAAGACCTTAGAAGATGGAAAGATGTCCCATGCTCTTGAATAGACAGAATTAATATTGTAAAAATGGCTGTACTATCAGAAGTGCTATAGAGATTCAGTGCAGTTCCCATCAAAATTCCAAGGATGTTCTTCACAGAACTAGAAAAAGCAGTTAGGAAATTAATCTGGAAAAATAAGAAACCTAGACTAACCTAAGTAATTCTTAGCAAGAAAGGCAAATCAGGAGGCGTCACAATACCAAACCTCAAATTATACTACAAAAGATACAGAAAGAAAAACAGCTTGGCATTGGCATCAAAACAGACACGAAGAACCATGGAATAAAATAGAATACATGAGAGACAAGCATAAATACAGTTATCTCATACTGGACAAAAGTGCCAAAAACATGCATTGGAGAAAAGATAGCAATTTTAATAAATGGTGCTGGGAAAACTAGAAATCCATATGTAGTTGAATGAAATGTAACCCCTATATCTCACCCTGCCTAAAACTCAACTCAAAGTGCATCAAAGACCTAGGAATTATACTAGAAATCCTCAGGAAATGACTTTCCTAATAAGACTCCTAAAATGCATAAACTAAAATAAAAAATCAGTAAGTGGAGTGACATCAAATTAAAAAATTTCTACACAGCAAAGGAAACAAGAGCCTGAGGAGTGAAGCAACAGAATGGGAGAAAAGCTTTGCCACCTGCTTCTCGGGGTATTAATATTCACAATATACAAAGAACTCAAAAAACTGAACATCAAGGAAACATATAACCCAATCAATAAATGGGCAAAAGAACTAAACAGACACTTCGCCAAAAACAAAATACAGTCAACAAATAAATGAAAAATTGTTCAACATCTCTAGAATTTAGAGAAACACAAATTAAACCTACACTGAGATTTTATCTCACTCCAATCAGGATGGCAATTATCAAGAATACAAATAGAAATAAGTATTGATGAGGGTGTGGAGCCAAAGGTACACTTACACATTGTTGGTGGGACTACAAGTTGGTCCAGTCTGGAAAGCAGTAGACAAATTCCTCAAAAAATTAGGAATGGAACTTCCATATGACCCAATTATCTCACTCCTTGGTATTGATCCAAGGGATTTAAAACCAGCAAACCACAGTGATGCAGCCACATCAATGTTTATAGCAGCCTAATTCACAATAGCAAAGCTATGGATCCAACCTAGCTGTCCTTCAACTGATGAATTGATAAAGAAAATGTGGTTTATATACACAATGGAATATTATTCAGCTATAAAGAAGAATGACTTTATTGCATTTGTTGGTAAATGAATTAACTGCTGATTATCATGTTTAGTGTAATAAACCAGTTCCCAAAAGTTAAATTTCAATGTTTTCTCTGATATGTGAAAACTAATCCAAAATAAGTAAGGGGAGATAAAAAAATATTTGAAGAATGATTAGTGGAATTGACAAAGGGGAATGAAAGATGAGAATGAGGGATTGGATAGGGAAAGGCAGTGGAATGAATCTGACCTAAATTTCCTGTGTACATATATGAATATACCACAGTGAATCTCACCATTATGTATATCCACAAGAATGAAATTATGGCATTTGCTGGTAAATGGATGGAACTGGAGAATATCATGCTAAGCGAAATAAGCCAATCCCCCAAACCAGAGGCAGAATTTTTTTTCTGATATGCAGATGCTCATTCACAATAAGGTGGGTGGCTAGGGAAGAATAGAGGTACCTTGAATTAGGTAGAGGGGAATGAAGTGAGGAGAGGGGTATGGGGGTAGGAAGGATAGTAGAATAAATCACACATTATTACCTATATGTCTATATGACTATACTACCAGTGTGATTCTACATAATGTACAATCAAAATAATGAGAAATTATAGTCCATTTATGTATATGTCAAAAATGCATTTTATTGTCATGTATAAATAATTAGAAAAAAATTTAAAAACTACAAGCAAATAGAAGACAGATCAGTAGACTAGAGGGAAGGGAACATAGGGAGAGAGAAGAGGAGGGAAAGCGGAAGTCTTAGGGACTGAATCAGAAAAGATTATATTCCATTCTTTTGTATTATGTCAAAATTAATCCTATTGTCATGTGTAACTAAAAAGAACCAATAAAAAATTTAAAATTAAGGAGAAATGGACTTCTACTGAATATGTTTTATGAACATAGTAAGAAGCAACAAAATTTTTTGAAAACATTTCAATAATGACATGAACTATGACCGTATAGAAAAGATAAAGAAATTTCAACAGTTTGATAAGGAGTATCTTTAGAAGCACACAGTTAATATCATATTTATTGGTGAAGCTATGAATATCTTTAAGATTGGAAACAACCAGACTATTTTCTCCACCTCCATGGAAACATGTATTCAATATCTAGTCAATAAATAAGATTAAAAGGGTTAACAATGTATATTGTGGTAGAAATGAAATGAAGGCTTAGAAGAAAATATAATTTTAATAATTTACAGATAAAATTAATTATATAGGTAAAAAGTTCTAAGAAAACAGTAAGTACAGTCAGCCCTCTATATCTGTGGGTTCAGCATCTATGGAATCAACTAACCACAGACCAAAAGCATTCAAAGAAAAAAAGGTTTGTTTTTATTGAATATTTCCAGACTTTCTTTTGTCATTATTCAACAAACAATGAAGTATATAAACTATTTGCATCATAAGATTTAAAATATATTAGGTATTATAGTAAACTATAGACAATTGAAAGTACCTGAGAAAATTAGTGTCGGTTATATACAAATACTATACCATTTTATGTATAAAATTGGAATAGCCTCTTGTTCTAGTTTTCATGGGAATTTTGGAACCACTCTCCCATGAATATGGAGGTATGGTTGTATATTCAAAAAAGTCATGTGGCACAAGGAACAATAAAATCAATTTTATTTTTATGCACACAAAATAATTGAAAGTGAATTTAAAAATAAAAATATCTTTGGGGCATCAGAGGTCATAAAATATTTCTAAATGTAATCAAATCATTTTACTCCTATAATTAAAATGATAAATACTTCCTGAGAGGAATTAGACTGGAACAATATAATGAACAACTTAATATCATTAATATGTCAACTGCTCCCAAATTTATCTAAGTATTCAAAGAAATACTAAATAAAATTCATAATGCCTTTAAACTATTTAGCATATTCTAAAATTTACATGAAAATTCATAGCATCTTTAATAACTAAAACAATTTTTAAAATATAAGCAAAAATTAGTACACTTACACTACAGAGTTGCAAGATTTATTATTAAACTAAACTTTATTCAGGCTATATAATATTTCTACAAATAAAATCAAACATAAAAACAGAAGAGGCCAGAAATAGAACAAACCCCTACAGAGACAGTTTTGTTTTAAGAAAAATTAATGAAATTCAATAATAAATGGAAAACCTGGTAATCTGTATAGGAAAAAAGGTGAAAACTGGCCTCATACAGTGAAATAAATTAAATTTGTAGAGAATAACGTCAAATTGTAAAATTCTCAATTGTGAAATTTCTAGAAGAAATTATAGAAAAATATCTTTGATACTTGTTGATAAGCCAAAATACTTTGAACAAGAGAAAGTACTATACATAAAACGAAAACAAAACTATAAGCTGTACTTCATCAAAATTGGGTATTTTTTTTCTAAAACCTGTTAAGAAAATGAAATACAAAGCATTAAAGGACGTAAGTAATGGAAGGGCTTTGGAGCAACACAGTGGCCTGTTGCAAGTGGAAGGCTGAGCACTGGGGTTAAAGCTTTACCAGAAACATCTGTACTCAGGCTTGATAGGAAAGGAAGTGTTAAAGGACCACGCAGACTTAGAAAATGAGCACTAACTTAGCAGTGTAGCTTGTGTGCCATCAATTGTGCCCTAGAAGTTTATTTTTATCAGAACTTTACAACCTTCATTTCACCTCAGGTAGTTATAGGGAAGAAGAAGGAAGTACCAATATCTGACTTTAAATTTCACACTAGCTTAAAAAAATAATATTCTTGAACATTGGTGATGGACATCATGGTTTGCAAAATATACCCTACCATACCATGCACTTATTTAGGAAAGAAATATATGATTGCTGATTTTTGCCATGAGCAGAGTCACAGAACTTTCACAGATATTCATATCACCTTTTCTTGGATTTCATTTTAACCATATATCAAGTACATAGAAAATCTTATGGGAGGAGGCCTTGTGTTTTACATCAAAATTGTCTTCCAAAGAAGTCATGTGTTAAAAATGCAACAAAGTTCAGAGGTGTAAAGATTGAATTATGACAGCTGTAACCTCATCAGTGGACTAATCCATTTGATGTATTAATAATTTGAATGAACGACCTGGTGGTAACTATGGGCAGGCAGGAGTACTGGAGGATGCAGCCCACTGAGGCTATTGCCTTGGACTGTGTCTGCCCTGGCCCTTTCTTTTCCTCTGCTTCCATAAGCTGAGCAGCTTTCCTCTTCCGTGGACCTCCAACACATTGTCCTGTCTCACAAGTCTGGCCTAGAAAAATGGAGTCAGCTGACCAACTGCTGAAACCTCTGAAACTGTGAACAAAAATAAACCTTTCTTCTTCTAAGGTATTCTTGTCTGGTATTTTGTTCACAGCAAAGAAAAACTGACTAAGACAGAGAAAATAATGTATGCTGTATTCGATGGATCTCATGTCAAATCTAAGAACTAAAGCAGCATATTGTCTAATGAACTGGCAATTTTACCATCGCTTTACGTAGTTAAGAAATGTAAATATTCCTATAAAATAAAACATGAACTCTGATTTTCTGAAAGGTATAAATGGTTGATAGTAGTCTCTTTTTAAATACTTACTTTTTTCATTGGATAAATTCATAAGACAAAATGATCAGAATATGAATGTTCCTGAAGGAGGAGAATAGATGACAGATGAGCTTGGGTGTTGATGAGGCTTATCAATCATTTGGAAGAGAAGATGATTTTGAATTACCTCTATAATTGCTCTGTATACTGATTAATAAATTATTAAAAATAGATTACAGAAGGACTAGAAACTAACACAATTTACTCATCAAGTAATTTCCATTTAAATGTTAATTATTGGAAATTACATCAGAAACTAGCCCTTCTGTGCATAGTGTTATAGGGCAATTCTGCAGGTAACTGTAGATTGATCCAGTTCTACACTCTTACATGCTTTTGTGGTTTTTAAGAGTAACTGCAGAATGTGCTGGGAATACAAAATCCTAAATTCAAAAAGAATTGCCTGAAACATTTTAGACTTGTTCCTCTCCCTCCCAGGGAATGGGATATTTTAAATTGCAGGTGAACTGACCAGGACAGCCCAGGCTTGGTTATACTCTTGCCTGAAAGAAGGATGCCTTTCAAAGTGTTGCTCGATGAGTTACAAGGCTACTTTCAGATTTCCTTAGCAGTGCAAGTACTGCAGATATAGTCAGACTGTCTACCCTGACCAGCTTTATGAAACTTGGAGGTCGAGTTCATGATGATTCTAGGCTTCTTTTGCTGCTTTCTGCCTATCTGTGATTAGCAAATCTGCTTCATGTAATTTGTGTATATGTGTGTGCTCCTTCTCGCTGCACTCAGTGCAGAGTGAACCTGTTTCTCAAATACGTGATCTGTGATACTTCTAAAAATAGTTATCTCAAGCACTTTTTGCCTTTTCCTTTCTATTACCATATAAATATATGTAAAATAAAGTATCTCTAATACTTCGTGTAAAATAAAAGTCAAGCTAGTGAGCTCAAATATTTCATTAGTACTGGGAAAAAGATAAATCAAGGGTAGAATTATCTATGAGGCAAAGAAGGCAAGAGTATACTAAAGTTCCAAATGATTACCTTTAAAGGTTTCCCATAATCACTACTGTTTCATTTATTATTTCTACATCTGAACTTTATATGTTATCTTAATATATGTTCCTACTAAAGTTGCTTTTAAAATATTTGGATTATTTCTTTTTCAATTTCCCAAAATCTAGATAGCCAGAGACCCTATCACAATTTTAATGTCACCCATCTTGTAGCCTCCAACTTCTTATTTCATCTTTCTCTCAGATTGTGTACATATACATACATACATATGTACATACATCCATACGTATGTATGCACCAGAGGAATGAGACAGCTCTGCTGCCTGCTAGGTTGCTGACTAGGATACACACATGCTTTTGAAAAAAGAAAAATATTTCTGCTGCTGGTGAAAAGCCAAAGTTCCTACCATTAAAATGAGAGTGTCAGGTAATCCATGCAGTCAGAACCATTTACAACCCCATTAGCGAGCAGAAGACAACTCTGAAGGATGGTGTGGATGGAGCTCTCTTTCTTGAGTAGACCTAGTGTACTTTTCTGAAGACGAGAGGTGGACCCAGAAGCAAAGATTCCATGGGAGGAATTACAGAACTGAAGAAGGGGACTTTGTAAGGGCAGGGAAAACGTGACTTATTTTAGTAGTAGTATCCAAAGAGGCCTTCTTTCTCTTTTGAAAAATATTAATGTACTCTCCTTTTCAGAGTTCTCATCCTTAATTTTTGTACTCCACAGCTCTTATTACCTTCAACGTAGTATTTAATGTGCTCATTAGATATTTTGAGTTGCTGCTCTTTCTCCATATAATGTAATTTCTATGAGAAAAGATTGTATTTATGATTTATTCAGAGCCATTTTCCAATGCTTAGAAAAGTCTGCAATGTAGTAATATTTACCTGTTAATATTTATTGCATAATTAAATGATTATACAATGCAGATCTTGCTAAATAAATGTTAGAAACTTAATAGGGTGACAAGATAAAATACATGACAACCAATAAAGTTTGAATTTCAAGAAAAACAAAATACATTTTTAGCATTAAATATGTCCCAGTTAACACAGAAAATACTGATATTAAAATATTACCTCTTCAACAAATGGTGCTGGAAAAACTGGAAATCCATATGCAGCAAAATGAAACTAAACCAATATCTCTCACCCTGCAAAAAACTCAACTCAAAATGGATCAAGGATCTAGGAATTAGACCAGAGACCCTGCACCTAATAGAAGAAAAAGTAGATCCAAATCTTTGTCTTGTTGGCTTAGGACCAGATTTCCTTAACATGACTCCAAAGCACAAGAAATAAAAGATAAAGGAATCAGTAATTGGGATACAGTCAAACTAAAAAGCTTTTTCTCAGCAAAGGAAACAATCAGCAATGTGAAGAGACAACCTTCAGAGTGGGAGAAAATCTTTGCCACACACACTTCAGATAGAGCACTAATCTCCAGAATCTATAAAGTACTCAAAAATCTTTACACCAAGAATATAAATAACCCAATCAGTAAATGGGCCAAGGAATGAACAGACACTTTACAGAAGAATATTTACAAGCAATCCACAGATATATGAAAAAATGTTCAACATCCCTAGTTAAAAGAGAAATGCAAATCAAAACCACCTTAAGATTTCATCTCACCCCATTTAGAATGTCTTTTATCAAGAATACAGGCAACGACAGGTGTTGGCGAGGATGTGGGGAAAAGGGTATGCTCATACATTGCTTGTAGGATTGCAAGTTAGTGCAACCACTCTGGAAAACGGTGTGGAGATTCCTTAGAAAACTTAGAATGGATCCACCATTTGACCCAGCTATCCCACTCCTTGGCCTATACACAAAGGACTTAAAATCAGCATACTACAGTGATGCATCCACATCAATGTTCAGAGCTGCTCAATTCACAATAGCTAGATTGTGGAACCAACCTAGATGCCCTTCAATAGATGAATGGATAAAGAAACTATGGTATATATACACAATGGAATATTACTCAGCCATAAAGAATAATAAAATTATGGAATTTGCAGATAAATGGATGGAGTTGGAGATGGTCATGCTGAGTGAGATTAGCCAATTCCAAAAAACCAAAGGCCGAATGATTTCTCTGATAAGTGGGTGATGATGCATAATGCGGGGTGGGAGGGAGGCAAGAAAGGAGGAAGGATGGATTGCATAGGGAAAGAGGGGGGTGGGATTGGGGAGGGGGTTAAGAATAATAAAAGAATGAGACAAACATCATTACCCTATGTACATGTATGATTACACAAATGGTGTGACTCTACTTTATTTACAACCAAAGAAACAACAGCTGTACTCTATTTGTGTACAATGAATCAAAATAAATTAATTAAAAAAATACATTAAAAAGTAAAATATTATGTCTTTGAAAGTAAAAACTAACTGAAAAATTCATATTTTTGTTCCATTTATGTTGCAACCTTAAATTATTATCAGTGGTGAAATAAATACCTTGTTATTCAGCATCATGAATTCTTAAAAGTGAAATTGATGCTGTTTGAGATATATGAATTGCCTAAAACAAAATATCCTTTAGTGGAATAAGTAAAATGATTTTTCAATAGATACATTATAGATTTATTCCCTGAAATACCTAATTCCAATGTTTGGGTAAATCATGCAAATTTTAAGCAGCAAACAAAAACAGACAGCTGAGATTTCTTGAAGTTCTACCAAACAGGTGGCATGACTATTTTTGTAGTTTGTACCTGCCCACACAAAACAAGTTCACACATGTATGTGTTGCAGTATTATCCAGAGAATTGCTCTTGCAAATAATCAGAGGCAAGACTATAGAAATGCAATAATCCTAACATTCATCTAATTATTTTTATCAATAATATGACATAAAATATCTATTGGTTATGTGTGCTCTAAATAACTATGAGTTGTGACACAAAAGAATAATCACTATCAAGATGATAGAAGGGAAAGCATTAAATTAAATTATACTGGATAATACATAAAATATATTTAAGTAAGGTTCAGGATTTCTTTTACTGATTTTAGAAGAGATGTTACCTTGGTCATAGATGAGGTGAATAAAGTATTTGCATTTTCATGTTTGCCTTATTTCAAGAAATGTGCTTGTCTTTCTGTCAAATTAGTGATCAAATTTTCCATTTCACAATGTGTAGCAAAAGCAAAATAATAATTTCTATATAATGACACAAACTCATACAGACTTTATAAATGGAGAGTGGAACCAAGATTGAATATGCTTCTGGGTACTATTTTAATTTAATTTTTAAAGTGTACTTCTTCTTGTAGTCAGAAGGAAAAATGCATTAAAATGCCTTTTCATCTATCTAGAATTTTTTTTTCACTCTTGAATAGAAGCCCCAAAGCAAAACTGTTTGTAAAACACAGAAGTTAAGTAGCTATATACTTTCAACCTCATCAACTGTTTGGCTCTAGGTATAAGAAGAAGAGATTTCATTCTTTTAAACTAAATCACCATGTTTGAATATTCAGGACTATCCTAAGGCCAAGTTTTGAATTTGGAATATATTTTGTAGTCCATTTTTCGCACTAGGAGCATACTATATTTGGCCCATGTCTAGACTTTACTTTTAAAATGCCTAAAGCACCAAAATTTTATACTTTACCTGTCACTCATTTTCCATTCTTAACTTATCTCTCAATAAAATTGTTACATAGACCAGCATTTTCCAATGCATGACCCCACACTTGCAATGGTTAAAAAACGTTTTTTTGGTGGTAAGTGAATGGAAACACTTATGTTAGTATTTATGTACATATTTAATGTATATATGGAAATACATCTAGTCCATGAAGGTAGTGATTTAAAGGATAGTATTAGCATTGTATTAAATTAAAAAGGGAGATTGATTGAAAGTGTACTGAAGTGTCATGTGACTAGGAGTATAGGTAGTGCATAGAAAGAAAAATTGTTCTAGTGGTATTTCAAAGTTCAGTGAATTCTTACCTAGTATTTGTGGAATGGACACATATATTTTGAGGAAAGAAAAGATACTTTTACCCTTTAGGTAACTTTACTAAGCAGTTTCATGAAAAAGATACTAGATAGTGCTATAGTTTTATAATGCCATTGCGACAAAAGACCATGAATAAATAGTGAATGAAGAAAGGTGTGAATTTGATAGAGAATTAACATGTCAAAAGAAATATAGTAATTTATATTAGGGATATTATTGGATTAAATTCTCTCTGATGTCTAGGTTTATTCAGTTTATAGAAAATAAGAAACATAAAGTAACTGCTAATTATACTAGACTATATTATGTCTCAAATTTTATCAAATACAAATACATTTTATCATAATATATATCAATTTTTATAAGTCCATTCATAGGAAAAATATGGTAAAAAGTTAACCATGATTACCAAACACATTGTAAATAATTTTTGTATAAAATCATCAACTGAGATTTTTAAGAAATTATTCATAATAAATTCTTATTCATAATATTCTTGTCCTTTAAGTTAGAGCTACCCAGGTCATAACATTTATTATGAATGGTCTTCTAATCACATATGATACTTTCAATAATTTGAAAATTAAATTACCAAAATCATATGATATGACATCAGCTTTAATCTAATTTTGAATGTGGAGCAAATGAAACTAAAGGATATCAAAATGAATAGGTTAAATCAAATTATCAATGTAGCAAAAGTCTTATAATTCGTTAGGGTCAAAGAACATGCTAATTCAATCATAATCAAATTAGGAAATTAGCTGTAAAATAAAATAATGTGTCACAAACAGAAATATCATAATGGGAAAAACATGACAATGAATGTGTCCTTAGGAAATGCTCATATGTAAAAAGAGTATTCTGCTGTAGTGTGCTCTTTTGTTTATTCTAATGCTGCATTTTCATTCTGTAACTCCCATAGAGGTAATTACAGACCAGTTTAGTATTATGAGATATTTATAATCCCTCAGTAATGTTTCCTAATCTCTTGCCTTTTCCATACACAGATAACTGCATCACAGCTCAGCAGAATTTTTAATCACTTCCCCATAGTAAGGAAACAATTCAAACAGGCTAATATTTCCTGCAGAGAAAAACCTGGAGTCACAAATGATAACATAATACCAATCCATTAAATGCTTGAGCTTCAGTCATTCTTCTGAGTGTAGCTTAGTGCAGCTTAGACCTATTCAGTTTTCCTATTTCAGCTTTCAGTTTTAAAGAGGCACTCAAATTTAAACATGATTCCATATTGCATCATTCATTTCCTTTGACATTCAAAAGGATATATTCAATGTGTGCTTAGTACTACATATTTTAGAAGGTGAGATAGAATATAAAAGAAAGGAAGATATAGTTATAAACTTTAGTAAGTTTATATTTTATGAGTACTGCACATCCAGTATTCATATAAATAACATAAGCATCTCTAAATTAAGTACATACATAAATGTTTACTGCCAAAATATGTTTTACTATGAGTATAAATTGCTAATAAATCTGAAAACAAGTCATGAGGTTTACATAATTTTAGACTCTTTGAGCTGTAAATTGTCCTATGAAACTCTTACACCACTTCCTTGTTTAATAAAGACAAAAAAGAAAGAATTAACCTATCAAAAATAAGCAAACATATGATAAATTTAATGACTTGCTTTAAAGGAAAAGAATCAATAAGTAAAAACCTACTTATGTATGATTTCATTTATGGGAAAATCATCAAAAGTCAAAACTTATCTCTGGAAACAGAAGTCAGAAATAGTGGTTATTAGTTGTTGAAGGAAATTGGGAAGAGGCAAAAAATGCTTTTGGATGCTAGCACTTTTCTACACCTTGATCTGTTCAGTGGTTATCTGTGTTATGTTCTGGATATGCAGTGTCCCCTAAAGTTCATGTGTGAAACAATGCTAAGAAGGTTCAGAAGGAAAATGATTGTGTTGTGAAAATCTTAACCTAATCAATGAATTATAATGTGATGGGATTAACTAAGTGGTAACAGGAGGCTGGTGGGTTGTGGCTGGAGGAAGTGGTTAATTGGGGACATGGCTATATGGTGTATATTTGTATCTGGCAATTAGAGTCTGTCTCTCTGCTTCCTGATCATCATGTCAGCTACTTCCCTCTGCCACACTCTTCTACCATGATGTCCTGCCTAACCTTGACCCCCAAGGAATAGATCCTGCTATCTATGGATTGAGACCTCTGAACCTGAGCCATCAAATAAACTTTCTTCCTCTATAAATTGTGCTGGTCAGATCATTTAGTCACAGGAGGGAGAAAACTGACTAAAGCATTTTGATTAATTTTTTATTTGTTTCTGATAGTTATACATGACACCAGAGTGTATTTTGACATATTTATACAAACATGGAGTACATCTTATTCTAATTAGGATAACAGTCTTATTCATGATGTGCAGATTCACTGTGGTGTATTCATAAATGTACATAGGAAAGTTATGTCTGATTCATTCCACTGTCTTTCCTATTCCAATCCCCCTCCCTTCCCTTCATTAACTTCTGCCTAATCCACTGAATTTGTATTCTTCCCTTTCCCCTGCCCTCATTGTGTGTTAGCTCCCACATATTAGAGAGAACATTTGACCTTTGTTTTTTTGGAATTGGCTTATTTCACTTAGCATGGTAGTCATAAAGTCATTCTTTTTATGGCTAATATTGCATTCTGTATATACACCACATTTTCTTTATCAATTCATCTGTTGAAGGGCACCTAGGTTGGTTCCATAGCTTAGCTGCTGTGGATTGAGCTGCTGTAAATATTGATGTGGCTGTGTCACTGTTGTATCTATCTAACTGACAATATTTATGCATTTTAGCACTACTAACCTTTAATAAGTAGAAACACATAAGTGGTCATTGGCAGGTAAATTAATTTTAAAACAGGTTTATATAGTGAAATATTATTCATTCTCTAAAAAGAAGGAAAAGAAAGAAGTTCTACAATTTGCAACAATATGGATCAACTCTGAGGTCAGTATGCTAAATGACACAAACCAGTCACAGATTGAAAAGCATTGCATGAGTCTACTAATACGGAGTATTTGAGATGGCACATTCATAGCAAAGAATAGAGTAGGGTTTGACAGAATCTGGGAGAGAGAATAGGGAACTGTTAACCAGCAGGTCTAAAATTTCAGTTCCATGGAACATAGATGAATGGATAAAGAATATGTGGCTATGTATACAGTGGAGTTCTACTCAGTCATAAAGAAGAATGAAATTTTGTCACTTTCTGGTAAATGAATGGAACTGGAGAATATCTTGCTAAGTGAAATAAGCCAGACTCAGAGAGACAAAGGTCTAATGTTTTCTCTCATATATGGAAGCTAGAGAGGAAAAAAAAAATGAATGAAAATAGGAATCTCAGGAAAATAGAAGGGAGATCAGTAGAATTCAGGCAGGGACCAAGAGGGAGAGAGGAGGGGAAAGAAAGTGGAAGAAAGAAGAACGAAGTAGATCACATTTTGCTTTGTGCATATTAGAGTATGTAACAATGCTTTGAATTATATATTAAATAAATAAATAGAAGGACAACTAGAGGGGTAGAGAAAGGGATCAGGGGGAGTGAGAAAGGGGTGGGTAAAGAGGAAGTCCTGGGGATTGAATGCAGCACACTACCTTATATGAATTTATAAATATGTCATAATGATACACAAGATTATGTATGACTATAATGCACTAATAAAAACATTTAAAAACCTCAGTCATGTCCAATGTATAAGCTCAAAATCTGTTGTACAACATTGTAACCACAGATTATGGTCCTTACCGTATCCTTAAAACTATTTTAAGAGCATAGCATATATGTTGTGTGTTCTTACCACAGTAATATTTTTTAAAAATTATGTCCTTTAATTTTTGCTCCTCATTTTGGTTTTTTTAAAAATACATGTAACCTCAAATGTGTAGAAATGAACTTGGCTAGACATATTTTCCATTTCTGTAATATTTTCATTTACTAATAACCTACATCATTAAAATATAGGCTGATAAATTGTATTTAAAGCATGATTATTTTATATTAAAATAGAATGCTAGTAACTACTATATAGGATTACATCATTTATAAAATTATATAGATAGGTCACATTGAAAAAATTAAATTGCATTCAATTTGAAGGAAAATATTTTAAAAATAAAAAATTTTTAAAAGCTAATGACTCTTCTTCAGAGGATATATTTTAAATTACATTCAAAGGAATTGAGATATACATTGTGTGAAGAATAAAAAGATAGCATGTGAAAGATGAAGCAATATGTGGAACAAAAATAATATAAAAAGTCTGATTAACATAGGTGTTTGAAGGGATTTATTTGCAATTTACAAAGACCAGTGAAAGACTATTATTGAATTTTATGAGTCATAACAAGTTTATGTCTTCCTTGAGTTTACATAATGACTACTCATTAACTATTGGCATTAAAATATGACTTTATAATTTTTCCTTTTAAAAATAACTACAAATATATCTCCTGTTTCAGCATTTCAAAGTAACAAAATCTCTTAAGAAACACATCCTTGAATAGTATTATTTTATCAAATATTTTACTTTTTAATTAAATGTCTCATTAAGTAGTAAAATTTGTTCTATTTACACTTCAATTGTATGGATGAGGCCATCCATATTATGGAGACCAATCTGCTTTCTTTACTAAATAAAGGATTAACACCATTCAAAACACCCTTACAGAGACACACAGATCATAGTATTTGAAAAAATAGATATCTGGGAAAAGTGTGGACCAGTCAAGTTGACACACAAAATTAGCCTTCATAATCATCAGAAAGGAAATACGTAAGAGAAACTTGCCCATTGTCTTCTGAGATACTGTGGAGATTGAGTAAAGAAGGCAGAGGAAAAGCAAAGGTTTCAGGTGCCAGGGTCCATATTTCTACATCGGGGCAACATAAACTTTAGAAAAAGCCAGATTCTATCAAACTTGAGGATATTAAGAACAACAACTGTAAAGCCAAATGGCCAACACAATATAGCAGAAACAGCATGTAGTGTAGCCCAAAATGCTTTCATATTAAAAAGAAAAAGAAAAAAACTCAACAGAGTAGGAATAGAAAGTATGTCACCTGGTAAAGAGCATCTGTGAAATGGTCACAGCTAACATTATACATAACTCTGAAAAGTGAATAGCTTTCTTCCTAAGATCAGCAATAAAATAGAATATGTGCTCCTGCAACCTCTGGTTTGCATTATATTGAAGGTTATAGCTCAGGCAATTAGACAAGAAATAAATCTTTGTTCAACTGATTTTTGACAAGAATGCCAAGGCATTTCAATGGGAAATAATAGCTTTCCAAAATATAGTCCAGAGCCACATGGATATCAGTATAAAAAAGAATGAACTCAGAATCCTGCCTCATACAAAATACAATAATTGTCTCAAAATAGATAATAGTTCTAAACATAACAGCTAATATTACAAAGCTCATTAATAAACATAGAAGTAAAATTTTGTAACTGTGGATTAGGCAATGATTTCTTAATTATGACATCAAAAGCTATAGAAATAACAAAACATTGGATAAACCAGAATTCAAATTTAAAACCTTTTGTGCTTCAAAGAACTAAAAAGACAACACAGGGTCTGGGGTTGTGGCTTAGGGACAGAGTACTTGCCTAGCTTGTGCAGGGCACGGGGTTAGATTCTCAGCACAACATATAAATAAATGAAATAAAGGTCCATTGCCAACTAAAAAAATATTTTAAAAAGACAACATAGAAAATGGGAGAAAATATTTGCCAATCTGATAAATAACTTGTACCTGAAATATACAAACGAATTTTACAACTCTGCAATAAAATGATGTTATCCAATTGAAAAATGGGCAAAAAATTTGCATTAACATCACTAGAAAAACTATGCACAGATGGACAACAAGCATATGGTAAAAAACAAGACAATATGTGTGTTGGTGAAGAGGTGGAGCAACACACTTTCATATAATGAAAATTTTCTCTCTGAAAGATACATTTTTTTTCAAAAATTACAAAAAAATGATTGCATCATGAGTATGTATATAATCTTTTGTGTGTGATATGTGTGATTTGCAAATAATTGATATGGAGGTATTTGCATAAGTGAATATATGAATGGATAAATACATGGAGATATAGATGGATCCTAGGATGCTTGTGAAGAGAAAATAGACAATACAACTTTTTTTTCCAGGAATTCTGGCTCCAAGTCCCCAATTTTGGAACAATCATATGAATTTCTCTTTTTTCCAAAATGCAATTTAGACCTCCCTTTTACCTAAAAAGACAGTGATCACTACTACCATTTAAAAATCACTTTCAACTTCATCATTTATATTATGAGCCTTGCACATCTTTAATAAATGCAAAATAAACAGAATGTTCTCAAGCAAACTAAGCCAAAAATGTTTTCATAAATGAAATATTATTACAATGACAAATATTTGTAGAAGTAGTTTAAAACAACCCTAAAATAATCCTTAATATTTAGCTTTTTGAAAAGTTAACCTAAGTAAACAATATCCTGAACATACTGAGAGAGAAATTATGCAGATAACAGTTCCCAAGGCAATAATTTCCTTTAATGTGAGATTTGATCCATGATATATTTATTACATAAAAAACTGTACAAGTGTCAAATTTCCTGAACTCTGTTCAACAGCTAAAGGTTACAACTATTAACAGAGATAATTCACAGTCTGGAACAACATGGACAGAAAACCAGAGTTCAATTTAAAATTTCATCACATCCCTGTCTAATTGTTTGATTGCCATGTATTTCAAATATAATATCTTTTTAGAAGTTATCAGAAAGCCAAATAAGAAATGTGTTTTCAGAGTATAGGATATAGACTCGTATTCATAATCCCTACGAAAAAAATCTCTTTTTAATTTTTCCTTACAAATATTGGAAATGAAACTGAAATATTCTCATATATATAAATTTATTTGGAAATAATGAATTTTCCAAGGTTATAGAAAGAAGAAACTAATATTAAAAATAGTGCAAACATTTTCAAATATTTTGATGATTGAGAGGGACAAAGTTGTGGACCTTCCTGGGATGAGAAACAGTATGTAAAATATTTATTTTTTGACTGAGATTCTATCTTAGCAACAAATAGTATGTACTAATATTTTTGTCTCAGGGGTCTTAAGACTCTATCATTGTTATTCCTTTTGGACAAACCATGTCACTATGACCTAGGCATCCAAAGGATAAATTGCCAAGGGTGCAGTATTTGTAAGATTTGGAATGTTCTAAAATGCCATATTAAACTTTAAGTTTATAGACAGGAAACACAGACAAAGCAAGAACTGGTCTCTGCAAGAGGTCTCAGTTTCTTGCTCCATGAACCTCCCCATAGAGATCTTTGAGTATTCCCATGACCAGACCTAGTTTTCTTTGAGAGATAGAAAGTTAAACCAGAGTATGTTTTACAAACTAACCAACTAAGTCATGTTGGAACATCCTATTAACTGCACATATTAGCTCAATTCAGTAAAGGGGGATTGCAGAAAAGCTGACCAGGAGGCAAGAATCATGTGGATCATCTGTAAACCTGGTTAGCACACTTAGAGATCTACTTTCTGAATATAGGACTTGAATACAGGTTGAAGGAAATCGGTTAATCCAAAATATGAAAAAGAGAAAAAGCAAAAAGAACAGAAAAAAAATCCATAAAGAATTGAACATCCAAACTCACAAAAAAATAGCAAATAATCTAACATATGACTTAGGGTTTCAGATGAAGAAGGGCAAAAGTATGTAGCACAATAATAATGTGAAGAGATACTTGGGAAACAGAGTTGATGAATAATACAGGATAGCAAACCACAAATCAAAGCACCTCAGAGAAGTCCAGTGACTGGATTTGAGGTCAGTGAAAACTATCTGCTTAAGGATCACCATTTTTCTCTAAACCTGAAACTATTATATAATACAAGAAGATAATTTAATAAAATATATTAATTTGATAGTATAATACAATAATTAATGACATAAGCCAAAAATAATGGTTTAGATTGATAGCATATGTAAAATTTAACTGCATGGTAGGAGTAGCAGAATAGAGTGAGGGCTTGAGAGCATACTGTTGTGAGATATTTGCACAAACAAAAAGTAAAATGATTTAACAGTATTAGATGATGAGAAAAGATATGTGTTATGAACCACTATGACTTGAATGTTTACATTCCCTCCAAAATTGACTCTGAAACTCCAATACTCCCTGTAACAATAGCAAGAAGTGGGGTTTTTAGGCCATTTAGTCATGATTTTTGAGCCCTTATGAAGAAAATTAGTGAAATTATAAAAAGGTTGGAGGGAATTCTATTTCTCCCTGTTTTGTTCTTCCATCCCTTGGAATTCTGGTCTCCAGGACTGTGAAGAAATAAATTTCTGTTCTTCAGTCTCAGTTATTTTGTTATAGAAGCACAAATGAGCTGGTATATAAACCAATGGAAATCTCTAAAATTAATTATAAATGTATATAAATTCTGGACAAACAGTGGTGATAAAGGAAATCATCAATAATATTGAATCTAATAAATGGATGTGGATAAAAGATAAAATGAAACAATATGCAGATGGAACAAGTAGACAAGACCTGGGAAGAGACAATATTTTAATTAAACCATATTAGTCATTGCAGTTGACTTCTTTATAATAACACAATGATAAATGATGAATTTAATGAATGATAAAGAACTCTGAGATACTGAAATATAGCATTATGTTATATATGCATTATGTTATAGCATTAAATATAGCATTATGTTATATATATCTCATATTATAGCAATATGAGATACTGAAATGTAGCATATATACAAAAATATAGCATTCATTATTCTTTTCTTTATGTAATACCCCCCAAATGTCATTTTGGAATATTAAAACATATAGAGAAAAATAAAAAAAGAAGAGAAAGGAAAATGACTAATAACAGCAGAAAAGCTAGAAAGAAAAAAACAAGAGGAAAATATTGTATATAATAGTTCTCTAAGATTTAAGCTCAGTTAAAAATTCCTCATTTCATTTATCCAATTTCAAATTCTCATAGTATTAATCAAGGCAACAGGATCATGAAATAAACATTGAAATACACATTTTGTAGGAAAGTTAGCTGTAATGAGTTTATAGGGCAGAGAAAAGTCATTTGTAAGATTAAATAGGTATAATTATATAAGTCTGACAATGGTATTTACTTGGAAGAAATTAATCAAAATAGAAAGGGTAAAGTTAATTATTGGGCAATCTTTTTCTTTTTAATTTTTTGATTCATTGATCACAAATGGAGTACAGCAGTTGTTTCTCTGGTTGTACACAAAGTAGAGTCACCCCATCTGTGCATTCATACATGTACACAGGGCAATGATGTCTGTCACACATACTGTTATTATACTTACCCCCCAAACTCAACCCCACCCCTCCTTCCCTCTATGATCTCTATCCTTTCTCCATTCTTGCCATCATTCCACCCCACATTATGCATCATCATTCAGTTATCAGAGAGACCATTCGGCCTTTGGATTTTTGGGATTGGCTAATCTCACTTAGCATAATAGTCTCCAACATCATCCATTTACCTACAAATGCCATAATTTTATTCTTCTTTATGGCTGAGTAATATTCCATTGTGTATATATACCACAGTTTCTTTATCCATTTATCTGTTGAAGGACATCTAGGCTGGTTCCACAATCTAGCTATTGTATATTGAGCAGCTATGAACATTGATGTGGCTGAATCACTGCAGTATTTTGATTTTAAGTCCTTTGGGTATAGGCCAAGGAGTGGGATAGCTGGGTCAAATGGTGGATCCATTCCAAGTTTTCTAAGGAATCTCCACACTGCTTTCCAGAGTGGCTGCACCAACTTGCACTCCCACCAGCAATGTATGAGTGTACCCTTTTCCCCACATCCTCGCCAACACCTGTTGTTGCCTGTGTTCTTGATGAAAGACATTCTAATTGGGGTAAGATGAAATCTTAAGGTGGTTTTGATTTGCATTTCTCTTATAACGAGTGATGTTGAACATTTTTTCATAAATCTGTTGATTGCTTGTAGATCTTCCTCTGTAAAGTGTCTGTTCATTTCCTTGGCCCATTTATTGATTGGGTTATTGGTGTTCGTGGTGTAAAGATTTTTGAGCACGTTGTAGATTCTGGAGATTAGTGCTCTATCTGAAGTGTGTGTGGCAAAGATTTTCTCCCTCTCTGAAGGCTCTCTCTTCACATTGCTGATTGTTTCCTTTGCTGAGAAAAAGCTTTTTAGTTTGACTCTATCCCAATCATTGATTCGTGCTTTTATTTCTTGTGCTTTGGGAGTCATGTTAAGGAAATCTGGTCCTAGGCCAACATGATGAAGATTTGGACCAATTTTCTCTTCTACTAGGTGCAGGGTCTCTGGTCTAATTTCTAGGTCCTTGATCCATTTTGAGTTGAGTTTTGTACAGGGTGAGAGATATGGGTTTAGTTTCATATTGCTGCATATGGATTTCCAATTTTCCCAGCACCATTTGTTGAAGAGGATATCTTTTCTCCATTGTATGTTTTTGGCTCCTTTGTCAAGAATGAGATACCTGTATTTATGTGGGTCTGTCTCTGTGTCCTCTATTCTGTACCATTGATCAACCTGTCTATTTTGGTACCAATACCATGCTGTTTTTGTTACTGTTGCTCTGTAGTATAGTTGAAGGTCTGGTATTGTGATACCCCCTGGTTCGCTCTTCTTGCTAAAGATTGCTTCAGCTATTCTGGGTCTCTTATTCCTCCAAATGAATTTCATGATTGCTTGCTCTATTTCTATGAGGTCCGTCATTGGGATTTTAATTGGAATTGCATTGAATTTGTATAGCATTTTTGGAAGTATGACCATTTTGACAATATAAATTCTGCCTATCCAAGAACATGGGAGATCTTTCCATCTTCTCAGGTGCTCTTTAACTTCTTTCTTTAGT